>JAFBJR010001007.1:12015-27015 GCA_016785285.1 Brachirus orientalis | reverse complement strand
CTGAAAAGGCCCTTTAAAGAAGTGAGGACCAGACAAAATGTTTTTCTTCCTCGACTGAACCTCAACACACTCAGCTGTGTTTTTTTTTTTAGAGATCACGTGTTCGCAGTGAACCTGACAACAACGGCGGAGGCGGTGGATGATGTCATCATTCCTCAGCTGGTGAGTGACGTCACATATTGTTGTTTCTGGATTTACTTACATAAAATTTGTGAAATTGATGAGAATTATGTGATTATTATTTATTAGACTTACAGGGTGTTTGTGTTTGTGGGCGTGGCCTCGGTGTGTGTGTGTGTGTGTGTGTGTGTGTGTGTGTGTGTTTCAGACATTGACGTGGAAATCTGAAGACGTGAGCAAATGTACAGTCAGAGGGAAGAACAGTGTGAGTTTAAATGGTGTTAATGATCATGTGACATCACATCACAAAACCAGATTACACCAGGATATCTTAGCTATTCTGGCTTCATTTAGCCTGGACTGGACTAGGATAAAGTGAAACAAGTTAGAGCTGGACTGTGACCTGGACTGAGACCAGGACCGTGACCTGGACCGAGACCTGGACCGTGACCTGGACCGAGACCAGGACCGTGACCTGGACCGAGACCTGGACCGTGACCTGGACCGAGACCTGGACTGAGACCTGGACCGTGACCTGGACCGAGACCTGGACCGTGACCTGGACCGAGACCTGGACTGAGACCTGGACCGTGACCTGGACCGTGACCTGGACCGTGACCTGGACCGTGACCTGGACCGAGACCTGGACCAAGACCTGGACCGAGACTGAGACCCTGGATTAGTCTGTTCTAATAATCAGTCTCAACTTTGATGGAAACATCTCTGCTCAGCGTTGGTTTGTGTTTGTGTATTTGTTTGTGTTTTTTAATTGATTTTTAATTTGTGTCTGTTTACGTTTCAGGATGAGTGTTACAACTACATCAAAGTTCTGGTTCCCAGAAACGATGAAACACTTTTCGCCTGTGGAACCAACGCTTTTAATCCCACCTGCAGGAGCTACCAGGTAAACACACACACAATAGTTCTACCAGTTTAAGTGATGAAGCACTGATGATGTCATCAGTAGCTCAGTTTTGTTTTCATACCTTGTATTTGACCTTTGACCTCAGATGACCTCATTGGAGCAGGTGGGTGATGACCTCATCGGTCAGGCTCGATGTCCATTCGAGTCACATCAGTCCAACATTGGACTGTTCACAGGTGAGCGACACTTTACATCCTGAAGGTGGAGCTGTGCCTGCAGAACGTTACAGTTCCTATTTAATGAGAGCTTTTCAAATAAAACTACATTAAGTGTATTTTTTGTTTGTGTTTGAACTTTGTGACAATTGTTTGTGATCAGGCGGGGACTTCTACTCGGCGACCACGACGGACTTCCAGGCCAGTGATGCCGTCATCTACCGAAGCCTGGGAGACGGTCGCCCCGTCCTCAGGACCGTCAAGTACGACTCCAAGTGGCTGCGAGGTGAGCAGGGTCATGTGACCCGAAAGGTCACACACACGCACACACACACACACGCACACACACGCACACACACGCACACATGCACACACATGCACACACACATACACACAGACATGCACACACATGCACACACATACACAGACATGCACACACATGCACACACATACACAGACATGCACACACATGCACACACATACACAGACATGCACACACATGCACACACATACACAGACATGCACACACATGCACACACATACACAGACATGCACACACATGCACACACATACACAGACATGCACACACATGCACACACATACACAGACATGCACACACATGCACACACATACACAGACATGCACACACATGCACACACATACACAGACATGCACACACATGCACACACATACACAGACATGCACACACATGCACACACATACACAGACATGCACACACATGCACACACATACACAGACATGCACACACATGCACACACATACACAGACATGCACACACATGCACACACATACACAGACATGCACACACATGCACACACACATACACACACATACACGCACACATGCACACACGCACATACACACACACATGCACACACATGCACACACACGGACACATGCACACACATGCACACACATGCACACAGACATGCACACACACACACACACACATGCTCACACGCACACACACGCGTGCACATACACACATGCACACACATACACGCACACATGCACACGCATGCACACACATGCACACACACATGCACACACACACATACACACACACATGCACACACATGCACACACACGCACACATGCACACACATGCACACACACATACACACAGACATGCACACACATGCACACACATACACAGACATGCACACACATGCACACACACATACACACAGACATGCACACACATGCACACACATACACAGACATGCACACACATGCACACACATACACACAGAGTCCCAGCCTCTGATTTTGTTTTGACAAACATCAGACCTGATTTTGTGATTTTCTGTTTTAAAGCAGCAGCAGAAAATGATCAAATGAGAGTAAACAATGATTAGAGAGTGAAAAAACGTTCTATCTGTAAAATATTCACTAACAAAGTGAAGAAGAGAGACAGAGTTAGCTTTGTATCAACACAACATCGTCTTCATCGTCTTCATTCTGGATCTGGTTTTTCTGGTAAAATAAATGTTAAATTGTGAATAAACTGCACATTTTGTATCAGATAAAACAGTATTTCAGTTGAACATGTTTCCTTGATCTCTGACAATGCATCGTAATCATCTTATGACTTAACATTTACACATTTCTAACAGAATATACATTTAAAGGAGCAATTCAGTTTAACAATGAATATGAAGAAAATGACAGTTTGTCTCCACCTCC
The DNA here is from genome assembly GCA_016785285.1 of Brachirus orientalis. Lineage (NCBI taxonomy): Eukaryota > Metazoa > Chordata > Actinopteri > Pleuronectiformes > Soleidae > Brachirus > Brachirus orientalis. The sequence continues at coordinate 24,108 of JAFBJR010001007.1, read as the reverse complement.
TGTCATCCTGGCCCCGCCCCCTTTTTCCCTGACCCCACTGGTACAGAACCTCACTTCCTTCATGCCATTGACTATGGAAGCTACGTGTACTTCTTCTTCAGAGAGATTGCGGTGGAGTACACCGCCCTGGGAAAGGTAACAAACTACACCTGATCCAACTGTATGACCGGGTTAAACCCCTCCCCCTCACCTTTCAGCCCCGCCCTCTCTCAGGTGGTCTTTTCTCGAGTTGCCCGCGTTTGTAAGAACGATAACGGTGGTTCGCCTCGAGTTCTGGAGAGATACTGGACATCCTACCTCAAGGTGACCCTACAGTCTTGTTTCCATGGTAACAGGTGATAATGAATGTTCACGTGTTCAAATGTGCACGTGTGTGTGCGTGTTCAGGCTCGTCTCAACTGTTCAATCCCTGGAGATTCCTTCTTTTACTTCGATGTCCTTCAGTCTGTGACAAACGTGCTGCAGATTAACGGGAGGCCAGCGCTCGCTGCTGTCTTCACCACCCAGGACAACAGGTAAAAGGCATCCGAGCATTAGCTGAGTGTTAGCTGAGTGTTAGCTGAGCTTCAGTTGAGTGTTAGCTGTGTTAGCTGAGCACTGGCTGAGTGTTAGCTGAGCATTAGCTGAGTGTTAGCTGAGTTTCAGCTGAGTGTTAGCTGAGCTTCAGTTGAGTGTTAGCTGTGTTAGCTGAGTGTTAGCTGAGCATTAGCTGAGTGTTAGCTGAGCTTCAGTTGAGTGTTGGCTGTGTTAGCTGAGCACTGGCTGAGTGTTAGCTGAGTTTCAGCTGAGTGTTAGATGAGCTTCATTTGAGTGTTGGCTGAGCGTTTCCTTAGCATAAGCCGAGTGGTCACTAAATGTTAATTGAACATTGGCTGGAGTGGTAGCTTAATGTTAGCTACACATTAGTTAAACATGTATCTCAAAGACTATAATGTAACAGTCACATGTTGCTGAACTGCACATATGCTGTGCTATGCTTTGCTAACTTATGAAAGATGCCTCTAGCACCAGGATTTTGCCCACGCCCACTGTCTACATTAAAACAACCCATATGTGTGAGAGTTAGTTCAGACTAACTGTGGCTCCTCCCCCTCAGTATCCCTGGCTCTGCTGTCTGTTCCTTCTACATGGACGACATCGAGAATGTCTTTGGTGGGAAGTTTAAAGAACAGCGGACGAGCGACTCATCCTGGACACCGGTGCCTGACGAAAGGGTTCCCCAACCCAGGTGAGAGCGCCATCTACAGCCAGGATCACCTGAGACCAGATTATTAAATCCAGGATAACGTTAATGCAGACTACTAAATCTGGGTGTGTTTTTAGACCGGGTGTGTGTGCGGGTGACGGCGCCGCGGCTGACTCCATATCGTCAGTTCAGTTTCCGGATGAAACTCTGACGTTCATCAAGTCATATCCTCTGATGGACGAAGCTGTTCCGTCTGTCAATGAGCGTCCGTGTTTCACTAGGACGTCCAGCAGGTAACATACAGAATGGAGCCACCAGGTGTGAGGTCAAACATGTCTCAACTTTTCATGACACAAGTCATCATGTGGACTTTATCAAATCTACTGTCAACTAATCAATCACTACCTGCTTTCTCCCTCCCAGGTCCAAGTTGACCCAGATTGTGGTGGATGTCTCTGCCGGACCCTTCAAAGACCACATGGTGATGTTCCTGGGCTCAGATGATGGACGAGTCCTGAAGGTCTTGGTGAGCACACATCTCAACACCAGCATCGGATCCAAACTGCTGGAGGACATCGACGTTTACAACCCGTTCAAGTAAGATGCTAAAAACGAGGCCCATCTTCAGTCTGTCCAGTAAGATTCTAAACATGAGGTCCATGTCTACAATCTGTCCATCCATCCATCCATCCATCCATCCATCCATCCATCCATCTTCTGCCGCTTATCCAAGGTTGGGTTGCGGCAGCTTAACAGGGAGGCCCAGACTTCCCTCCTGGGTCGTCCCCGTGGCCTCCTCCCAGTCGGACGTGCCCTGAACACCTCACCAGGGAGGCGTCCAGGAAGCATCCTAACCAGATGCCTGAGCCACCTCATCTGGCTCCTCTCCTGCGGAGGAGCAGCAGCTCTACTCTGAGCCCCTTCCAGATGACCGAGCTTCTCACCCTATCACTAAGGGAGAGCCCAGACACCCTGTGGAGGAAACTCATTTCAGCTGCTTGTATCTGCGATCTCATTCTTTCGGTCATAAACCAAAACTCATGACCATAGGTGAGGGTAGGAACGTAGATCGACCAGTAAATCAAGAGCTTCGCCTCTTGGCTCAGCTCCTTCTTCACCATGACAGACCGATGCAGAGTCTGCATTACTGCAGACACTGCACCGATCTGTCTGTCAATCTCCCGCTCCATTCTTCCTTCACTCGTGAACAAGACCCCGAGATACTTAAACTCCTCCACTTGCAAACAGGACCATGTCGTCCGCAAAAAGCAGAGACCCAATCCTGAGCCCACTGAATCAGACCCCTTCAACGTCCTGGCTGTGTCTAGAAATCCTGTCCATTAAAGTTATGAACAGTTATGAAACTCTCACTAGGAATGGATCTGACTTACTGCTGGCAATGCAGACCAGGCTCTGACACTGGTCATACAGGGACTGAATGGCCCTTATCTAAGGGTCCGGTACCCCATACTCCTGGAGCACTCCCCACAGGACTCCCCGAGGGACATGGTTGAACACCTTCTCCAAGTCCACAAAGCACATGTAGACTGGTTAGGTGAAGTCCCATTCTCCCTCTAGGACCCTGCCGAGAGTGTAGAGCTGGTCCACCGTTCCATGACCAGGACGAAAACCTCCTAAATCCGCGATTCGACTATCCAACAGACCCTCCTCTCCAGGACCCCTGAAAAGACCTTACAAGGGATGCTGAGGAGTGTGAATCCCCTGTAGATGGAACACACCCTCCAGTCCCCCCCCTTTTTTAAGAGGGGGACCACCACCCCAGTCTGCCAATCCAGAGGCACTGCCCCTGATGTCCATGCGATGTTACAGAGGCAACATCTCATGGACAGAGGCCTGACTGGCATCCTCCCCCGCCACCGGAGCCAACTCACCACCAGGTGGTGATCAGTTGACAGCTCCACCTCTCTCTTCACCCAAGTGTCCAAGACATGTGGTCGCAGGTCTGACGATACGACTACAAAGTCAATCATTGACCTGCAACCAAGGGAATTCTGATGCAAGTGTGCATGTGGATACCCTTATGCTTGAACACGGTGTTCGTTATGGGCAATCCATGACAATAACAACAACAATCAAGTCCAATAACAAAGCACCAATGGGTTTCAGATTGGGGGTGAATGTGAATATCGCCCTGGACATAAAACTGTGAGGTCCGCATTAGCCAAAAGGTCAACCAGCACTGCTGCTAATGCACATTTATTTAAATAAATCAACTTCCTGTTTCCAGGTGTAACGTTCAGGGACAGGAGGACAGGACGGTTCTGGCTCTGGAGCTCGATAAAGACCATCATGCTTTGTTTGTTGCCTTCAGCAGCTGTGTCATCAGAGTGCCGCTCAGCCGCTGCTTGCAACATGGCAGCTGTAAACGGTAAGACGTCTGCTTACCAAAATAAAAGCCTGTTTCTGCCAATCACTATTTTGATAATTCTGTGAAAAATCTGAATAAACATGAATACAGGAATGTGGAACTTAATTTGAAAACATAGTTGTTATAATTGATAAACCTCAGTTAAACCTGTGAGCTAAAATCACTGATTTTCTTTATGGACTTTGGTGTGGGAGAGTGAGTGGTTTACAAACTTGACTTTCCTGTTGGAAAAGTCTGTCTAACAGTGAGATAAAGACGTGAACAGGTAGATTTTAATAGCTGCTGCAAACATCAGTTTTTCCTTGTGTCTCCACTGGCAGACATGTCTCAGGAGCAGGGGGCGATCTTTGGTATTTCCTGTTTCATCTGTAATGTCACAAAGATGTTGTAAGACCTGTCTTCTTTCCTCAGAAGCTGTCTTGCCTCTCGTGATCCGTACTGCATCTGGCTGCGGAGCGGCAGTTGTGCCAGCGCGGCACACGGCTTCACGTATGTCCCACCGTCTTGTCTGTCTCTCTGTCCTCACTGCTGACATCATTTATGAAGTAAAAAGGCTAATACATTCCTGCACTCGTATTCTGTTTCATAATCACACTGGACAGGGAAACATGACAGGGACACAAGTTAAGATGGTTAAGTAACATCTGTGAGGTTCAACCTCATCTTTAGCTTCATTAGCTTTAGCTCAGTTTCCATGTTTTTAAAGCTGAATCCACATGGAAATAGAACAAAGTCTTTCTTAGTTGTTTTGAAAAAAGTTTTGGGAAAAAAGTCTTTAACAAACAGATCAAACAACAGTTTTCACAACTCAGTAGGACATTGTTGCTATTTTTAGCTACTTTTTACACCCAAATGTAGTGACTTTCAGGGAAATAAATGTCCACATTCGGTTCAGGAGTGAACTTTATCTGACTGTGTTTACTGAGAGTCACAGACACAGAGTCACAGACAGATACAGAGTCACAGACAGACACAGAGTCACAGACAGACAGAGTCACAGACACAGAGTCACAGACAGAGTCACAGAGTCACAGACAGACAGAGTCACAGACAGATACAGAGTCACACAGACAGAGTCTCACAGACAGAGTCATAGACACAGAGTCACAGACAGAGACAGAGTCACAGACAGAGTCACAGAGACAGAGTCACAGACACAGAGTCACAGACAGATACAGAGTCACAGACAGAGACAGAGTCACAGACAGAGTCACAGACACAGAGTCACAGACACAGAGTCACAGACACAGAGTCACAGACAGATACAGAGTCACAGACAGAGACAGAGTCACAGACACAGAGTCACAGACACAGAGTCACAGACAGAGTCACAGACACGGAGTCACAGACACAGAGTCACAGACACAGAGTCACAGACAGAGTCACACAGACAGAGTCACACAGACAGAGTCTCACAGACAGAGTCACAGACAGAGTCACAGACACAGAGTCACAGACACAGAGTCACAGACAGATACAGAGTCACAGACAGATACAGAGTCACAGACAGAGTCACAGACAGAGACACAGACAGACACAGAGTCACAGACAGAGACACAGACAGAGACAGAGTCACAGACAGAGTCACAGAACAGATACAGAGTCACAGACAGATACAGAGTCACAGACAGAGACAGAGTCAGAGTCACACACAGAGTCACAGACAGATACAAAGTCACAGACAGAGTCACAGAGTCACAGACACAGAGTCACAGACACAGAGTCACAGACAGATACAGAGTCACAGACAAATACAGAGTCACAGACAGAGTCACAGACAGAGACAGAGTCAGAGTCACACACAGAGTCACAGACAGATACAAAGTCACAGACAGAGTCACAGACAGAGTGACAGACAGACACAGAGTCACAGACAGAGTCACAGACACAGAGTCACAGACATGGAGTCACAGACAGATACAGAGACAGAGTCACAGACAGAGTCACAGACAGAGTCACAGACACAGAGTCACACACAGAGTCACAGAGTCACAGACACAGAGTCACAGACAGATACAGAGTCACAGACAGATACAGAGTCACAGACAGAGTCACAGACAGAGACAGAGTCAGAGTCACACACAGAGTCACAGACACAGAGTCACAGACAGAGTCACAGACACAGAGTCACAGACATGGAGTCACAGACAGATACAGAGACAGAGTCACAGACAGAGTCACAGACACAGAGTCACAGACACAGAGTCACAGACAGAGTCACAGAGTCACAGATACAGAGTCACAGACAGATACAGAGTCACAGACAGAGACAGAGTCAGAGTCACACACAGAGTCACAGACAGATACAAAGTCACAGACAGAGTCACAGACAGAGTCACAGACAGACACAGAGTCACAGACAGAGTCACAGACACAGAGTCACAGACATGGAGTCACAGACAGAGACAGAGTCAGAGTCACAGACAGAGTCACAGACAGATACAGAGTCACAGACAGAGTCACAGACAGAGACAGAGTCAGAGTCACACACAGAGTCACAGACAGATACAAAGTCACAGACAGAGTCACAGACAGAGTCACAGACAGACACAGAGTCACAGACAGAGTCACAGACACAGAGTCACAGACAGAGTCACAGACACAGAGTCACAGACATGGAGTCACAGACAGATACAGAGACAGAGTCACAGACAGAGTCACAGACACAGAGTCACAGACACAGAGTCACAGAGACAGAGTCTCACAGACAGAGTCACAGACACAGAGTCACAGACAGAGTCAAAGACAGAGTCACAGACACAGAGTCACAGACACAGAGTCACAGACACAGAGTCACAGACAGAGTCACAGACACAGAGTCACAGACACAGAGTCACACAGACAGAGTCTCACACAGGGATGAAGTTTGCCTCAGTGATGAAGTTTGACTCAGGGATGAAGTTTGCCTCAGTGATGAAGTTTGACTCAGGGATGAAGTTTGCCTCAGTGATGAAGTTTGACTCAGGGATGAAGTTTGCCTCAGTGATGAAGTTTGACTCAGGGATGAAGTTTGCCTCAGTGATGAAGTTTGACTCAGGGATGAAGTTTGCCTCAGTGATGAAGTTTGACTCAGGGATGAAGTTTGCCTCAGTGATGAAGTTTGACTCAGGGATGAAGTTTGCCTCAGTGATGAAGTTTGACTCAGGGATGAAGTTTGCCTCAGTGATGAAGTTTGACTCAGGGATGAAGTTTGCCTCAGTGATGAAGTTTGACTCAGGGATGAAGTTTGCCTCAGTGATGAAGTTTGACTCAGGGATGAAGTTTGCCTCAGTGATGAAGTTTGACTCAGGGATGAAGTTTGCCTCAGTGATGAAGTTTGACTCAGGGATGAAGTTTGCCTCAGTGATGAAGTTTGACTCAGGGATGAAGTTTGCCTCAGTGATGAAGTTTGACTCAGGGATGAAGTTTGCCTCAGTGATGAAGTTTGACTCAGGGATTGAAGTTTGACTCAGTGTGAAGTTTGACTCAGGGATGAAGTTTGCCTCAGTGATGAAGTTTGACTCAGGGATGAAGTTTGCCTCAGTGATGAAGTGTGATAACAGTGACAGCACACATTTCCTCCATGATGGGATTTAAGATAGTAACTCATATACATATCCAAATAAAAAACGATTCTAACTCAACTGAGTGTGAAGGAACAAAAACACATTTAATGTTAAAAAACTCATAAAAGTATCTTAAAAATGATACAGTGACACGTCAAAAACTGGATGCGTTTAAATACCTGGGGTCAACCATCCAAAGTAATGGGCAGAGAGAGCATGGAGTAGGTGGAGTTGGTGGAGATGAGTGTCAGGGCTGATGTGTGACAGACAGATAGCAGCAAATATGAGAGGGAAGGTCCAAACGGCTGTGAGAGGTGGCAGAGCTGAAGATGCTGAGATGTTTGTTGAGTGTGACCAGGATGTAGTGGGTGTGACAGAGGTAGAAATGCACATATTTGAGGAACACCTCAGGTGGAACAGTTTGGAGACAACTTCAGAGAAAGAAGGTTGAGATGGTTTGGTCACATGAGGTTGGAGGAATAATGATTCTATTGGACAAAGGATGTTGAAGATGAAGGAAGACCACAGAGAAGGTTCATGAGGACAGTTGGTGTAACAGAAGGGAACACAAGGGTTAGGACAAAATGGAGGATGATCCACTGTGAGAAGCTGAAAGGAGAAGAACATGTGACTTTTGGTAAGTTGTGGCTGGCTAACTGCCTCATTGAGCAGAGGATCACTGACCTTCTCCCGTCACACGCCACGATTTTCTGCCAGGACACACTCATGCTAACTATGCACAACCATCCTCTGACTCTAAAAAGTCATGTTGTGTGTGTTCGGCAGCAAAACATCTTAAATCATGTATTTAAATCTAAACCTATTTATTGACTGCATCGACAATCTTCTGTCTTCCAGGAGTTCGCAGTCTTCTAGACATGGACCAGCGAGCTGCTGCTTACGTCCATTACACGTTCCTGCTAGCTTGTATCCTGGTGGCATTCTTCCTGGGCGCCGTGGTGTCGGGTTTCCTGGCGTCATATTACTGTAGCCGAGGTGTCGCTCAGCGAGAAACAACACTGGGAAAGGAACTGGAGATGTCGCTGCCTAGCGCTCTGTCGCTACAATCGCTTGCTAAGTTTGGTGGACTTCTAGAGGGAACGCCAAAGGTGTGTGATGATGTCAGTCAGTTTTCACTTATCGAGAAAAATGAAAACTCTTTCTTTACTTATTATCTTATCTAATATTATATAATATTATATTAAATATTATTAAATGTACCTTTCAGAATTCAGTTGTAGATGTCTTAGGTTATGTCCAAACAGACGTGAATAAAGGTCTCTTTAAAAAGTTCTCCATAAACACGACGTCCTCTCAGAAGCTGTCTTATCCAAGCAAAACCACTCTGAACACTGTAGTATAAACTGTTACACTGCTACACCAAACATGGAGAAGATGTTGAGCATGTGCTTTAAAATAAAGCTTTATTTGAACAAGTGTACATTACAATGTAAACAATCATAGAAGCAGAGACAAAATGAACAAAATCAGGGGAAAAGAAGGAAATAAAAGTTATCACAAAGAGAAAAGACAACAAAGAGAATGTAACAAGATTATGACATCGTCATCTACATAAACACATGGGTGTTAGATGTTTCTACTCCAGGACCTGTTTCTGAAAACACTGTCTCTGTGTGGATGAAACGCTGACATAGTAAAACCCAAACCTTTACATTTCACTTACAAATATTTTTGTTTTCTTCATGCAGTTGGTGTGTGCTTTCTCCATTTTACATTCAGGACAATCCTCATTACTCTGCACTGAATAAAGCACATTGATCTGTTTGGTATAAACTCTTTAGACCCCCCCACACACACACACACATCGCTGTGAAATAAATAAACTAAGAAATCAATAAAATGGCGAAGAATGAAAATGATGAATTTTCTGACCATTCACTCATTTCTGACTGAATGTTCACTGATGATTATCTGCTGACCTCTGACCTCATCATACTGTCATCACAGACGAAGGCTAACGTCTGTCTCTTTTCCTTTGCTTTGGTTTTGTTGTCTCGCAGCAGGACAGATTGGACCTGTCCACACCACAGATATTTAGCTCCTTCATGGCTAACAGTCATGCTTCGCCCTCCACCCACACGCCCACATGTCATGGCCGGCTGCTAAGCCACGCCCACCTCAGCCCCTCTCAGGTATGATGGCAGGTTCAGGTCAAAACTGAAATGTAAAGGTTCATTTTCAGGATCAGAAACTTATTCTGAGAGTCAGGACATTGTTAGCGTAGCCTAGCATATATTGATGTTTCTGTTGTTTACATGTTGACGTGTCTTTGTTGTTTACATGTTGACACGTCTGTTGTTTACATGTTGACACGTCTGTTGTTTACATGTTGATGTGTCTTTGCTGTTTACATGTTGACACGTCTGTTGTTTACATGTTGACGTGTCTGTTGTTTACATGTTGACACCTTTGTTGTTTACATGTTGACGTGTCTTTGTTGTTTACATGTTGACACGCCTGTTGTTTACATGTTGACATGTCTGTTGTTTACATGTTGACACGTCTGTTGTTTACATGTTGACACGTCTGTTGTTTACATGTTGATGTGTCTTTGCTGTTTACATGTTGACACCTTTGTTGTTTACATGTTGACGTGTCTTTGTTGTTTACATGTTGACACGCCTGTTGTTTACATGTTGACACATCTGTTGTTTACATGTTGATGTGTCTTTGTTGTTTACATGTTGACAAGTCTGTTGTTTACATGTTGACGTGTCTGTTGTGTTTACATGTTGACACGTCTGTTGTTTACATGTTGACGTGTCTTTGTTGTTTACATGTTGACACGTCTGTTGTTTACATGTTGACACGTCTGTTGTTTACATGTTGACGTATGTCTGTTGTTTACATGTTGACACGTCTGTTGTTTACATGTTGACGTGTCTGTTGTTTACATGTTGACGTTATTCAATCAGAATAACATCTGAAAGCCACGCCCTCTCTCTCTGCTCCACCCCTTTCTCAGCTGGATGGTGAGCTTTCTGTCTTGCCCATGAGTGACTTTAGTGCTGACTCCACCCCCAACTCCACCCCTGACTCCACCCCTGAGCTGCCAGTGAACAACATGAAAGTGCTGCAGCGCCATCAGTATGAGAAAAATCAGAAGTGCAACATCAAGGACAACAGCGCAGCGTCTGGATCCAACTGTTCTGGATTCGCTCTGAGCTTCAGGACAGTCGTTGGGAATCACCATAGCAACAGTCTGAGCAATGGTGCTGGCCACGGAGCGGGCACTGCCCTCTCCTCGCTGCACGTCCCTGAGGAGAAAAATGACAGGACAGGAGGCGGAGCAGGAGGCGGGGCCATTTCTCATCATCACTGCTCACAGACGGCTAACGACGTGTCGGCGTTGGACGAGCTGCTCAAACACATCCACGAGGTCAGCTCGTCTGGAACCGGCGGCATCAGAGTCCTCACATCCTCCTCTTCTGGAGGACAGTACCATCACCGTCACCATGGTAACCAGACACACCCCCACCATTTCACTCACAAAAGCAGTAGCAGTTGTGGAGCAGGCCACCATCATGAGTCTGCTCCACATTATAGCTCCTCCCTGCTGCTGAGGGACGGCCTCCCCAAAGGTCTGGACCCGCCTCCTCAAAGCTCCACCTCCTCCACTCCACTCCAGATTCCAGAGAAACCAAGAGGAAGCAGAATCTCTGTGATGCGCCACCACTCCCAGCATCATTCCCTCATCAAGATGGGCAGCAGCAGTGACATGTCCCGCCACCTTGGTTTTAACCAGCAGGGGGCGCCACACAATCAGTTTGTTGCAGAGGTGAACACCAAAAACAACAATGGTCTCCCAGCTGCTAACATTAAGGCTAACAGCAGCGATGACAGTGGACAGCTGTCGGTTACTAGTGTCTGTCTGACACGGCAGCACAGCTACAGCGAGGGACCACATGTGCGGCGGGACGCCGTCGTCCGAAGAACGCTGTCACTCAAACCACAAGTCCCGCCCAAACCTTTGCTCCTGCCGAACACAGCGGCGGCATCACCAGCACCAGCGCCGGGGACGTTCTACCACTGACAACGTGAAAACTCAACGCCATTTCAACATGGCCGCCGCACAGCACAACAACACGTGGACAACACAGAAGGAGGACAAAACTGCTTTGACGGAGCCGCTTCCCTCAGAGTCACAACTGACAGTGTCATGATGAGCAATCACACATCAGACTCTGAGACAGGAAGTGGACATGGGACCTCAGGGACACACCTCCAGACTCTGAGACAGGAAGTGGACATGGGACCTCAGGGACACACCTCCAGACTCAGAGGCAGGAAGTGGACATGAGACATCGGGGACATGCCTACAGACTCAGAGGCAGGAAGTGGACATGGGTCAGCGGGGACACACCTCCAGACTCAGAGCCAGGAAGTGGACATGAGACATCTGGGACATGCCTACAGACTCAGAGGCAGGAAGTGGACATGAGACATCCGGGACATGCCTACAGACTCAGAGGCAGGAAGTGGACATGGGTCAGCGGGGACACACCTCCAGACTCTAAAACAGGAAGTGGACATGAGGCATCGGGGACACACATACTTTTTTCAATTCAATTCAATTTTTTTTGTATAGTGCCAAATCACAACATACATTATCTCAAGGCTCTGTACATAATAAGGCCAAAACCTTTACAATATTACAGAGAGAAAAGTAACCCAACAGTTCACACAATGAGCAAACACTAGGGGGCAGTGGAGAGAAAACACTCCCTTTTAACGTGTCTGTGAAGATTCTCAGTCATCCAGGTCATGGTATCCAAAGTGTAGTAAAAAAAAGGCAACTGGACTTAGTAGAATTTCTTGAAGACGTTTCGCCTCTCATCCAAGAGGCTTCTTCAGTTCTGTTTGACTGGTGGAGAGTCTGGGACTTATAAACTCTGTCAGGTTCTTGGTCCATGGGGTGTGGTTTGGATAGGAAAGGGGTTGTGAGTTGTTAA
>JAFBJR010001007.1:0-11639 GCA_016785285.1 Brachirus orientalis | reverse complement strand
TGGACTCCCTCCCCAGGAGGTTTCACACACATTCACACTCAAAGTCAAATACAGTTGTTGACTCAGGTGAAACTAAATCAGACAAAAGCCAATAACTAACGACTCAGGTGAAACTAAAACAGACAATAGCCAATATCTAACGACCCTTTGACGACCTAACGACTCATCTAACCTTTTAGTTAACAACTCACAACCCCTTTCCTATCCAAACCACACCCCATGGACCAAGAACCTGACAGAGTTTATAAGTCCCAGACTCTCCACCAGTCAAACAGAACTGAAGAAGCCTCTTGGATGAGAGGCGAAACGTCTTCAAGAAATTCAACTAAGTCCAGTTGCCTTTTTTCACTACACTTTGGACTCCCTTTTAACAGGAAGAAATCTGTGACAGAACCAGACTCAAAGATGTGCGGTCATCTGCCTCGACCGGCTGGGGTGAGAGGAAAATGGGGGACAGAAGACAGATGGACAGAGGAGAGGTCGAGGACAGAAGACAGATGGACAGAGGAGTCCCGCCGTCCCGGATGAGGCCAATGACAGTTGTGTCGTCCGCGAACTTTAGGAGTTTGACAGTCGGGTCTCCTGAGGTGCAGTCGTTGGTATAAAGGAAGAAGAGCAGTGGGGAGAGTACACACCCCTGGGGGGCGCTAGTGCTGGTTGACCGGATGCTGGATGTGATACTCCCCAGCCTCACCTGCTGGCTCCTGTCAGAGTTTGGAGTGAAGGATGTCCGGGATGATGGTGTTAAACGCTGAGCTGAAGTCCACAAACAGGATCCCTGCATAAGACCCCGGGGAGTCGAGGTGTTGCAGGATGTAGTGCAGTCCCATGTCGACTGCATCATCCACTGACCTTTTTGCCCGGTAGGCAAACTGCAGGGGGTCCAGCAGGGGGCCTGTGATGTCCTTCAGGTGGGTTAACACCAGTCTCTCAAAGGTTTTCATGACCACAGATGTCAGGGCGACAGGCCTGTAGTCATTTAAACCTGTGATGGAGGCTTTCTTGGGTATTGGGATGATGATGGAGCGTTTGAAGCAGGAGGGAACTTCACACAGCTCCAGTGATCTGTTGAAGATCCGAGTGAAGATGGGTGTCAGCTGGTCAGCGCAGACTTTCAGGCAGGATGGAGACACGCTGTCTGGTCCTGGAGCCTTCCTGATGTTCTGCCTCTGGAAGAGTTGACACACCTCCTCCTCAGAGATCCTGAGTGCAGGCCGGGGGTCAACAGGATGGGCTGGAGAGAAGGGTGTGAATGGCCGTCTGGTGTTGGTGTTGAGGTGGGTGAGGGGTGTGAGCGAAGGTCTTTCAAACCTACAATAAAACCCATTCAGCTCCTCAGCCAGGTGATGGTTCTCTGCAGTATGGGGTGTTGGTCTAGTTGGTGATGGCTCCTCCACACTGACGATGGGTCGTTTGCTGAGAGGTTGTTTTTCAGCTTTTCAGTGTAGCTCCTCTTGGCTACTCTGATCTCCTTTGTCAGTGTGTTCCTGGTCTGCTTATACAGGGTCCGGTCCCCACACCTATAGGCCTCCTCCTTGGCCTGTCGCAGCTGGCTGAGCTTGGATAAAACCAGGGTTTGTTGTTATTGTAAGTGAAGAAGGTTTTTGTTGGAATACACACATCCTCACAAAAACTGATCCTGGTCCTGGTCCTGGTCAAAAATAACTCCAAGGTTCCTTACAGTGGAACTGGACGCCATGGTGATGTCATCTAAAGTGACAATATGGTCAGAAAGTTTGTCTCCTCTGCAGTAGAATTTTATGATCAATGGTGTCAAATGCAGCACTAAGATCTAACAGGACAAGTATAGAGACCAGACCATTATCTGAGGCCAAGAGGAGGTCGTTGGTAACTTTAACTAGGGCTGTTTCTGTGCTATGGTGTAATCTAAATCCTGACTGTAAATCTTCAAACAGCCTGTTACTATGCAGATATTCACATAACTGATTCACAACTGCCTTTTCTAGTATTTTAGAAATGAAAGGAAGGTTTGATATTGGGCGATAATTGGCTAAAACCTCTGGGTCGAGGGTAGCTTTTTTAAGAAGGGGCTTAATAACTGCAATATCGAAAAGATTGTCAATGAAAGTGGGTGTAAAATCATAACTGTTAACTTCAGGTGGACTTAGACATGACACAGAGTTAAATAACAGCTGCACTGTCTCTTTAAAAATATTAATGTTATTATCAGACAGGCACCGACTGTAGTGGTATTTTTTATGAATGTTTTTGTAGTTAGTTATTGTGCAATTAAATGTGAGTAAATAACGGTCAGTTAGGAGGGGGTTTTGGGGAGAAACATTTAGGTTTTCTATATCTATGCCATAAGTGAGCACAAGATGGAGGGTGTGACCAATTGTGATTTTATCTGTCCTTAGCACTAACTCAGTTAAGAATTCAGAGAACTCATGGACGATAAACAGTGACTATCAAAACTGGGGTCTGTGTTTCTTTTTCTTTCTTTTTTTACTTTTCAGAACCTGTCAGTGACACATGGTTCTCAAGTGTCAGCATTCAGCGTGAGACACACATTTCTATAAGTTCAAACGCTCACACACCACACAACATTTGTGAAAAGTGATGAAACTCACATCTATGAATGGATGATGCTCTGCATGTTCCATTCATACATGGATGATGCTCTGCGTGTTCCATTCATACATGGATGATGCTCTGCATGTTCCATTCATACAGCTGTCAAATAGGTTTCCACTGCAAGCACTCAGTCACACTCAGTCCATGAAGTCGCATGAATGTGCTTCCATTGACTTCCATTGACTTCCATTGACTTCCATTGACTTCCATGGAAGTCAAAGAGCACAGTCAGGTAATCACTTCAGTTACATCATTTAATAGCTGTTTATTAAAGTGTACGTTTGAAGTGTAAAGAGTGTGAACAACGTTTGCCTCCTTATTTGTACTGTTTATGTCGTGTATTTAGATTTAAAGATGTCAGGAAAGAAGCAGAAAACTATTCTTTCATTCTGAAAAAATGGCCAACATATTTTTATCATTAACTTTTCTAGCATTTTGTTGATTTTGTTCCAACTTTATTGAGATTTTTATTGTTATTGTTGCTGCCATCAAATTCAAAACGAGCTCCTATTTTTCATGCAATGATAAAATGTTTCAGTTCCTTCATGCGATTTGTTGTTTATGTTCTCTTGGGAATAAAATATGGCTTGTTGACATATGCGGATCATTTTTTTATTTACATTTTACACAGCGTCCCAACTTGTTTGGAATTGGAGTTGTATTTTAATGTTTTTAATGTCATGTTGAAATTCCAATTGTCTCTGTGGTGTCTTTAAATAACCCTGTGTATGAATCAGAACAAGCGGATCTCATGGATGTTAAAATAGTTTCACTGTAAAAGAGGCCACTATCATAGATTACTTTCATAGAACACATCCATATTTTACTGATTGTATTGTTTTTCATTTTGAGTTTGTTTAGTCTTGTAAATAAAGCCTACTTTAAATGTGAAACATAATCAATTAATATTTGAATGAACCTCTAATCTTTAATTTAATAATTGCAAGGCATAACAAATAATCTTAATCATTACTGCTGTAAAGACATTAATAATTTTCACAACTCTTTCTTATAGCTTTAAAATGTGCACTGCATTTTTAAACAACCCAACGCTGGAACTTAATTTCTTACCTTTGTCTCTCTACAGCTGCACACCTTACATGGACATTTTATTGGATGACACAACAGAGACATGTATTTAATTTCTACAAACAAAAGCTTATGTCTAAACAATTCCCCAATAAGTTCTTCATTTTGAACAATTTAATTATTACATTTATGTATACTTATTACTGGCAATAAAATAGTATTGAA
Organism: Brachirus orientalis; assembly: GCA_016785285.1. NCBI lineage: Eukaryota > Metazoa > Chordata > Actinopteri > Pleuronectiformes > Soleidae > Brachirus > Brachirus orientalis. The sequence goes on along the minus strand of JAFBJR010001007.1, from coordinate 7,790 downwards.
ACAGTGATTTCACTACAATACGAAACATCCATTTTAAATATTGATTCACAGGTTCGTCCAGTAAAATGTGACATGAAATGTTATTAGTTTCAGCTGCTGCCTGTGCAGATTTAATCAGACGACATGGTGTTCTGGTTATCTGGTTATCTGATCAGTGTGGAGGATGTGGTTAGTACTGAGAGAGAGACAGACACAGAGCGAGACAGGAGAGTACTGAGCGAGAGACAGACACTGAGAGACAGACAGGAAAGTACTGAGAGACTGACAGATACAGAGACACAGACACTGAGAGACAGACAGATATAGAGAGACAGACACAGAGAGTGATGCAGCTACGACCTGTGGTCTTCATCATGGATCTGTCTATGCTGCTGCTGCTGCTGCTGCTGCTGCTTTCTTCAGTCGGTGAGCACAAGTGAAAAAACTGTTGACCTCAAATGTTTAATTGTTCACCTAAACTGATATTTCACTTTTCATACAAATGCTTTTTAACTGATTGAACTGATTGAACTGTGTGTATGTGTGTGTGCGCGCACTTGCATTTGTTACAATGTGTTACAAAGTTCTGTAACGACAAAATGGGGCCCACCTGCGGGGCCGTTTATTCATTTAAACAGGCTCTAGAGCGCCCCCTGATGTTCCTCTTGCTTTATTTTCACTTACCCCACATGGTAATAAAAACTGAAACTGTGTGTATGTTGCGTCTGCTCAGCGCCCCCTGTACTGCAGTACCTCCGGGATACGCAGTTCCGGAAGTGTGTATTCATTCGGCCAATGAGAGACTGCCTTAGGCTATTGCTGGGTGGATTCATGCAAATTATGAAAGATACCTTTACGACACGCTCAGTTAGTTCAGAGGCCTGTACGTGGACGCACGGTGGACGCACGGTGGACGCACGGTGGACGCACGGTGGACGCACGGTGGACGCACGGTGGACGCGCAAAGTTCCGGACTTCTGGTCACCATAAACGGTCACAGGATGACCTTTGAACAGGTAGGTTTGTTTCATTTGCGGTTCACTCTATTATTTTGAAACTGATACTTTCAACATTAGCCTCACATTATTACCATTATTTTACAGTGTTAGCTGTTGATGCTAGCCTTAGCTGCTAACGTTTGCACTGTTCGCTAGCTGCTAATCATAACTATGTTCAGTGTTATTAGTTGCAGTGCTACATGTCGCTAGCCTAGAGTGTCATATGTCAGTTGTCGCTAGCCGCTAATACCCGAGTGTCAGCTTTAAAATGGCGTTAGCCGCTAACCGCGAGTTAGCACTGAATGTCAATACCCGAGTGTTAGCCGCTAACCGCGAGTTAGCACTGAATGTCAATACCCGGGTGTTAGCCGCTAACCGCGAGTTAGCACTGAATGTCAATACCCGAGTGTCAGCTTTAAAATGGCGTTAGCCGCTAACCGCGAGTTAGCACTGAATGTCAATACCCGGGTGTTAGCCGCTAACCGCGAGTTAGCACTGAATGTCAATACCCGGGTGTCAGCTTTAGAATGGCGTTAGCCGCTAATCGCGAGTTAGCATTAAACGTCTGTAGTGAGTCGGAGTGTTACACCTGATTAAAATATAATGCAATACATATGGGTGAAATATATTTATGTATGGTTTTATGTAAATATACGCTGTTAAAGAAGAGTTTTAAATGTACAATGGACTTGAGACTATTTACATCCAATTTTTATCTCAACACTTGAACTGCAAATCCCTAATATTATTTAGGTGATACTTGGTCAGACTGTTTATGCAACTTAGCTTCTTATTGCTGCTGCTTTTATTTTTTAGGGATATATTGACATTACCATAGCTGTTGCCTTTACTGGATTAAATAGAGGCTATGTTATTTATTTACTTAAGTAGTGTAGGAGCTCCGCTAATGCTTATATTTTTCCATTCACCATGCTCAAACTTAAATCAGAATGAAAGTAATTGTCATCAGCTGTTCTGAAACTGACAACTTACAATATGTTGGCGTTATCGAGGAGGGTTTTTAATGTAAATCACATGTAAAAAATAAAACAAAAACTTTTTTACAGACATGTCCAAGAGGAATAAACGAATATGGCCTGGTGATGATGCAGTGTCAAACATTCTATCCTCAAAAGACAAGCCAGCATTCATCGCAAGATATATCAGTAGTTACAAAGGTACAAGACAACACAATCACAGCCTAACACAACTGCAATGTTCAGTAGTGGTCATTTAAATATATGTACAGACAAAACGATGCAGGCAGTGTGCAGGTAATGCTTAATAGCTGTACGCCAGGTAGTTATATGAACTAGATATCAACGTTTACACGTTTCTTCTCTAATAATTACACATTGGCTGATGTTTTTTCCCTCTTGTGCAATGTGCAAGTAATGGAATAAAGCAGACAATGTTAAAAGACTGACTTGTCAGTGTCTAAACTCAAGTCGTCACAGCTTTAATTCTACACTTGCCAAACCATCACATGTTTAAAGGGGTATTTAAGTATGATTTATTATGCCCCTATAGGTGTTTGCTGTCCAAAGGTTTTCCCTTGTTGATTATTCAGAAAGTAATGAGGATTGGGTTTGCCTTATATAGTTTTAATGTCAGTCAAATATTCATAGGCAAGTGGCTCACTTTGATTGTTTTCATTGAAATGTGGATAAAAATGAATGTGTTTTTTGTCTTTTTTTTATTTACATCAACACATTTTTAAAAGCTGGCTCAAGGACCGGATGTGCCTGATCCTCTGCCTGGTTCAGGATCAAGTGTAGTGTGTGAAACTGATGGGGAAAACCATACCAGTGTCCAATCAGATGAAGACATTGTTCCAAAACTGAGGACGACAAAAAGCATTCTGGTGGGGAACTGACTCATAATACCAATAAGAACTTGATGAGACATTTCTTCCCTAATACCATGTATTCTATGTTAATACATTGTAAAGACAAACAGAAAGTCATATCTTACCAAAATGTTGGTAATGGATCGAGTGGCAGATTTTTCAGATTCTCTATTTGACTCAGGTGACGGCAGCACAGCGGGCAGTTCAACTTCCAAGTTAGAAATATCTTCACAAAGACCAAGGAGAGCCTGTCATCAGACTGTAAGCCCTCTCCTCCATGTTATTACTTAAAGACTCGTACCCACCCACAATTAGCACCACATTTATCAGTTGAAGATGCACATAGATGATAATTAAATATGTGTCAAACTTTTGAAATTTACTGCACTTTTACTTAAACTCCCCACACCCCCCAATTAAAATGTACATGGTTTATTTCATTCAGCAGCAGTAGATGGTTATATTTTGTATACTTAACACATAATTTGGAGGTCATAACATATTTGTTTTCATTTCAAAGATTTTTGAGTCTTGTGGAATCTGATGACTCCAGTGAACCAAGTGGAGGTGAGTATATCCCCAATGACTGTGACTGCAGCTTGGATGTATCAGAGGAAGATAATGCTCCTATTGGTTACAGCAAAAGCAACCTTTTTAGTCGGAGCGGATGCACATCCTCTACCCAGAGGCACCTTAAATCGTCAGAGTGGATACAAGTCTTCCTGTAAGAACCACCTTAAGTCATCAAAGTGGATACAAGTCTTCCTGTAAGAGCCACCTTAAGTCATCAAAGTGGATACAAGTCTTCCCGTAAGAGCCACCTTAAGTCCAGTCAAAGTGGATACAAGTCTTCCCGTAAGAGCCACCTTAAGTCCAGTCAAAGTGGATACAAGTCTTCCCGTAAGAGCCACCTTAAGTCCAGTCAAAGCGGATGCAAGTCTTCCCGTTAGAGCCACCTTAAGTCATCAAAGTGGATACAAGTCTTCCTGTAAGAACCACCTTAAGTCATCAGAGTGGATGCAAGTCTTCCCGTAAGAGCCACCTTAAGTCCAGTCAAAGTGGATACAAGTCTTCCTGTAAGAACCACCTTAAGTCATCAGAGTGGATGCAAGTCTTCCCGTAAGAGACTCACACCCATGAAGACTATCAAAGAACTCCCGAGAACCACAGTCATGCTATCACTGCTACAAGAAGTGAAGTGGATACAATGATGAAACAAGGTTGGACACAGTTTGCATTCTTTGGCCATGTTTATCAAGACTGAAGGTTTAAAGAAAAGAGATAAACAAAGTGCACAATATGTTGAAGAACTTGCATAGTTATACCAGGAAAGTTGGAAGTATGACATTGCAAGGCAAGCATAAGCTCAACTTGACCAGAGCAAAGTGAATTCTCCTCAACTCCTGCCATTTACAGAGGATGTTCAAATCCTTCATGATTATCACTTGAATGCCCTGAGAGAAGATCCTTCACGCTCAAACTGGAAAGACTTTGCTAAAGTTACCCTGACGCAAGAAATGGCGCCACCAGGGGGTGGCCACGGCCCCCCATATAAATTTACTGGCCACCCCACTGGCCAATATAGATTGTAGTAGCGTCAGTTATGCATTCATCCCAAATGCACAGCCAGCCAGGCAAGCTGCTCTTGACCTTCCCTCACTCACAGCAGCCCCGCCCACTCCCGCCTCCGCCCCGCTCACCCCCAACACCGCCCCCCACCCCACCGGCAGTTGTCGTGCGCTCCGACAGCAACGGCTCAGCGTGTGCGCGTGACTTCCGCTTGTATCTACACAGGTAAATGACCTCAAAAGGAGTTAAGAGAGAAGTGCTGTTACAGCACGTGTGAACAGCAGCTTTAAGTGCTAAATAGTGCTGTTACGGCACGTGTGAACAGCAGCTTTAAGTGCTAAATAGTGCTGTTACGGCACGTCGGCACGTGTGAACAGCAGCTTTAAGTGCTAAATAGTGCTGTTACGGCACGTGTGAACAGCAGCTTTTTAAGTGCTAAATAGTGCTGTTACGGCAGGTGTTAACAGCAGCTTTTTTAAGTGCTAAATAGTGCTGTTACGGCACGTGTGAACAGCAGTGTTTTTAAGTGCTAAATAGTGCTGTTAAGGCACGTGTGAACAGCAGCTTTTTTAAGTGGTAAATAGTGCTGTTACGGCACGTGTGAACAGCAGTGTTTTTAAGTGGTAAATAGTGCTGTTACGGCACGTGTGAACAGCAGTGTTTTTAAGTGCTAAATAGTGCTGTTACGGCACGTGTTAACAGCAGCTTTTTTAAGTGGTAAATAGTGCTGTTACGGCACGTGTTAACAGCAGCTTTTTTAACTGCTAAATAGTGCTGTTACGGCACGTGTGAACAGCAGCTTTAAGTGCTAAATAGTGCTGTTACGGCACGTGTTAACAGCAGCTTTTTTAACTGCTAAATAGTGCTGTTACGGCACGTGTTAACAGCAGCTTTAAGTGCTAAATAGTGCTGTTACGGCACGTGTGAACAGCAGCTTTTTAAGTGCTAAATAGTGCTGTTACGGCACGTGTTAACAGCAGCTTTTTTAAGTGCTAAATAGTGCTGTTACGGCACGTGTGAACAGCAGCTTTAAGTGCTAAATAATGCTGTTACAGGAGGAGGAGGAGAGAAACAGATGACAGGCGATCATCAGAGGCTTAGTGAGGAGGAGGAGGAGGAGGAGGAGGAGGAGGAGGACAGAGTAGAGGTAAAGACAGAGCAGGATACACAGCCAGCATCAATAACAGAGCCAGAAGCCATGCAGGACTCCTGCCTTATATATTCTTTACAAAATAAAACATAATTGTTGTGGAACTCAAAATGTTAACTGTACTGTTATTAGTCTGTGCACATTAGATCATTAGTAACATTAAATATAACACAATAAACCAAGTATATATCAGTAGGCATTTCCTTAAGTCTTTCTGATAGTTTTCTACTGGCCGGTTTACTACAACAGTATAATGATATCCTGAAGTTATGGCTTTTAGTCTTGGTGTGCCACCTCAAGATTTTAAGTGTCCCCATCTGGACACCCCTATGAAAGATTTCTGGAGGCGCCACTGGACGCAAGTTATCCTCTTTTTTTTATTCTTGTTTTGATAACTGATTACAATTTGAGTTTTTTAAATAACTAATACAAGTTTCTTAATTTTCAGCTTCTTAAATAGTCTTTGCTTCATTTATCAAATAAATCATGAACACATTTTGTTTTTGACATAGCAAGACATTTGGGTACATCATTTTGAGGTTTTGGAAACACTGTTCAACATTTTCTGACATTTTATGGACCAAACAACCACTGAGATAACACAACTGTTACAGCTTTCATACTTATACGAATTTACTTTCTTTACTCTTACAGAGCCTATTGACATGAACGGATGTTCACAAGAGGACATTGAAGGTATGTTTTAAACATTGTTTTAAACTGTTAAGAATATCACTTATTTGTACTTATTCAAGAATTCCATTTCCGTTTTCCATTTTGCTGAGGTTATTAAATAAATGCAGGGTTTCCTACTAATTGGCCGCTGCTTAAAATACACACAGAAATTGATAAAAGTAATTCTGTTTTTTTTTTTGGTTTTTTTTGGAATTGTTTTGGATGTGTTAGACTTTGGGTTTTTATCAGAAGTAAACATGGTTACACATTTGCCATACCCTTTTTTAATTTTAGAAAATACAATCTGTATTAATATGGCCCAATTTTAATAAAATACTCCTCCTGTTGAACTCCCGATGAATTTCACCCTCCGTGTCAGTGCTTTTATATTTTTTATTATTCGTCAGAGCGTTATCATGATATTTTTTTCATGCTTCAACTAGTCAGAGCTTTAGTTTCAGCAAACTCTTATCCGGTGTCAGGGGGCGTTAGATCATCTGGAAATGATGTCATCTTGAGCAGTTAGCTGTAGACAACTGGACTTGCTTGAGCTGAAAGCATTTCACCGCAGCTGAAGTTTGTTAACTTCTCAAGAGATGATGCTGCATAGTGTGTTGCATGTTTCTTATTGACAATATTCCATTTCAACCATGTTGACTGACAGCTGCTTCACATTTCAAGTCCATCTTTTCTTGTTTTGCCTCTAGATGCTAGTATGCCAGAAGCACAGGCATCAGAAGATGAGATGATATGTCATCTCTACAAGAAATGACGTCCACTACACCTCCAGTGTGTATGCCTCGCCAAAACAGAGGAAATCACCAAAAAAGAGAGGTGGCTTTAGAGCAGTAAAATGCATTCTTTTTGTAGAACACTGCCCCTCATTCATTATCCATGTCCTCTTCCAGTCCATCCATTTATAGGCTTATTACCGTTCTACAATATGTTGATTATCATACTGTTAAAAATGTCTCTCACTGTACAACAGACCTAACAAAGCTTCTCATGTAATTTCATCTCTTTTGATTTGCATGTTGAGTAAGCCTTTGATTTTTGGTGCACACTAAACTTTTCAGGGGTTTTAGCTTTTAGCATGCATTAGCTCTATGTTGTTGATCATGCTACTATGGCTTCTTTGACAGTATGTTAATATTCAGCCCAGTAATGCATACACATTAATTTATTAATCATAATATGTTACTCTTATGTCTACTAAGGTAAACAAACTGCCAAAAGAAGCTGGTCACCACAAGAATGTGCTGCAGTCGAAAGACACGTTAGAAGGTGTGTGGTAGTGTGTGAACTTCCGGGGAGGAGGATTGTGAAAGGGGCCTTAGAACTGAAGCTGAAGCCCTTGGAAACAGAGACTGGAGAGCAGTGAAGTACTACATAATAAAGCAAAAAGCTGCCATAACAAGAGAAAGTCAGTGGCTTGTTATCTGTGCACACGCACACACACACACAGTTCGTTTTGTTTTTAATATTCTATTCTTTATTCTTTATCATCCGGGTCATAATAGTCACAGTTTAACTTTCCTAATAATGGTCATTTTTAGTCATTAAAAAGTCA
>JAFBJR010000996.1:28532-47087 GCA_016785285.1 Brachirus orientalis | reverse complement strand
GAACAACAAGTGTCTTCTGTGTCCCTCACAGTGAACAACAAGTGTCTTGTGTCCCTCACAGTGAACAAGTGTCTTCTGTGTCCTCACAGTGAACAAGTGTCTTCTGTGTCCTCACAGTGAACAAGTGTCTTCTGTGTCCCTCACAGTGAACAACAACAAAGACGGAAGTCAAATTAAATGATGGACACGTTGGAAGACAATAGTTTAATAAACCATTTGGGACAGAAACGGGCTCAGATTTCTGTCGTCCATTTTGTTTATTTTGTTTTGTTCCAGGGGGCGTGGCCTGTAACTATAGAAACCAATATAAAAGATGTCAACATGGACACACGCAGATGTCGGATCAGACCTGACCACAAATGTCATCAGTTGACTGGGGCCACAGTGGAAAGCAGGCTGTTTACTGTCATGTTCAGAGTGTGGACACATGATGTGGACATACAGCAGATCCTCCTCTGGTACTGTTCTATGACCTTCAGCAGCTCCATGCAGCTTCTCTGGACCGAGTGAAAAACCTGCAGGAGGACGGGGACAAACGAGCGTCAACGCAAGCGTCTGAACAGAAAGGTAAACGTAAACATAAACGTTGATGTAAACAAATGTAAATGTAAATATTAATCTAAACAAACATTAATGTAAATGTAAATATAAATCTAAACAAACAATGTAAACATAAATGTCAACGTAAACAAGTCTAAATGTAAATATAAATCTGACTGTAAATGTCAACATAAATGTAAATAAAGATTATCGTTACATTAATTTAAACGTAAATGTAAACATAAATCTGAACGTAATGTAAATCTAAATCTAAACAATATAAACAAATGTTAATGTAAACGTAAACATAAATCTAAATGTAAACATAAACATACAGTAAATGTAAACAAATGCGGCCTGTTTATAAAAGTTACTCTAAACTGAGTGAAGGTTTGTGTCGTAAACGATACTGAGATTATTGTTATTTTTAAGAATGGAAAACAACAGTATAAAACTCTGAAGCCCTTTTGGTGTGAAAAAACTTCTGTTACATTAGATTAGATTGGATTACATTAGATTGGTTTAGATGACTTTCAATGGGATTAGATTACACTGGTTTAGACAAGAGTGGATTATGTTAGATTAGATTGGATGGTCTTTGTTGTCCACAAGGAAAGACATTCTTAAAGCTACAGAATCCCTTTGCTTTAATTAACTGACATTAATAAACATGCTGATGAAATATGCTGCTGTTCCTAAACAAAAGCCTGTGAATGAGGGAAAACTTAATTAAAGGTTGGAGAAGGTTCAGGGGAGCCAGATTAACATGTCACTGAACAAAAACAAAACCAAAAAGGTAAGAATTTAAAAATAAACCTGTTCAGATACAAACTAGTCAGTAACTCCTGGTTTGATTAAATCCTAACTTTAGAAGAGACTTAACACCTTTTTTACATTGTAAGGATTTACAATGTTGTGAATTAGGAGTATAGAAACTCAGTACGTTTACGTTCACAGTTTAATCCAGCTAAGGCCGTAGTCGGACTAAGACGCGTAACTGGCCGACGAAAATCGATTTATTGGCCGTGTACGTCTGACTCTGCCTTGTAGCTCGATTTCAATCAGATTATCATGTTTACATGACATTAAGAAAACTGAATTATTGTCTTAATCTGACTAAAATCTGACTTTTGACATGCATGTAAACACTAGATGTTGCTCTTTGACATATTTAATTAATTTCCCCTTTAAATGTGACGACAAAACTCGTCAGGTTTGGTCTGGTTTTAACTCAGAGTCTCGTCTAAATTAAGTTTGGATCAAAGACAGATTTCGCAGATTAATTTTCGCCTCAGTCGTGCAGTAAGGTCGAGCATCCGAGGCCTCGGAGCAAACGCTGACACTGAGTGAATCAGAAAGTTGTTTCAGTCGATGCAGGAATTGACCCGAGGGAAAAATATCTCCAGTGTTTGTTAATGTTTCTGCGACGTGACTCGCGGCGGCGGCAGTGGACGAGATCGTCGAGCGGCCCGTGACGCACGACGTCGTCCTCACCTCCAGTTTGGCGTCCAGATCTGCGTCTGACGCCACCACATGTTCGTCCTCTTTCTTCCCCGTGACTCTGATCAGCGTCTGTTTGGTTTTCCAGAATTTCTGCTGGAACTTGTTGACCACAGACGAGTCCTGGCTCTGGATGAAGCGGTCGAGGTAGTCGCGAGGGTAACCGCTGTAACCATGACAGGAGAACGGAGACAAGAGAGAGCGCCGTTTAGATTCTCCGAAAACATTATTCTCAGTCGTAAACTGTGAGGTCGGACGGACGTTTACTCACAAATGTCCTCCCTCCATGTTTCCAGATTATCTGCTGTGGACAAAACACAACTTTATTTATCAATGTTACACCAACAAAAACATGACGCTTACAGACCAGAACGTTAGCAACTTTACACAAGGTAGTGATGTCATCAGCTACATTATCAGCTGCTACGATGAAGTTAGCCACATCATTAGTCACGTCATCATCTATGTCATTAGCTATGTCATCAGCCGCTATGCAAGTTAGCAACATCTACGGCTATGTCATCACCTGTGATGCGAACTAGCTGCATCATTAGCTACATTAGCAGCTGCCATGCAAGTTAACATTATCATCAGCTGTGATGAAGTTAGCAGCACCATCAGCTATGTAGCAAGTTAGCTACATCATTAGTCACGTCATCACCTATGTCATTAACTATGTCATCAGCCGCTGTGCAAATTAGCAACATCAACAGCTCTGCCATCACTGGTGATGCTAGTTAGCTGCGTCATTAGCTAGTTTATCAGCTGCTTTGCATGTTAACATAAACATAAGCAGCTTAAGGATTTAACAACATCAGCAATATTAAGTGTGACACAATGTAGCATGTCATCAGCTGTGTGCAAAGCAAGTTAGCAGCATCATTAGCGACATCATCAACTGCAAAGCCAGTTAGCTACATAGAAAATTAACATAGTAATCAGGCGCAAAACAAGTTAGCAAGATTAATTATTTTTAGATACATATATATTTATATACATATATAATTAATATTTTCTGAACAAGTAATCCACATCAAGTTTAGTTCTTTAAATATTAGATGTTAATTGTACTTAAAAATAAGATAAAATAAACAGTGTAAATTATTTATATCCTAGTGAAAAATAGTACACATTTGATATGCTGGGGCTAATAGATCATCATCACGTGATGTGATCCGATTTAAAGCATTAAAACGAACAAACAGCGCGTGCGTCACGACATATTTGACCGTGTGAAGATTTATCATCATCATCATCATGTTCTCGTGTGTGTGTGTGTGTGCGCGCGCGTACATGTAAACAACGCCCACACAACAACAGCGTCGTGCGGACACGAGCAGCGTTTTCCTGCCGTCGTTTGTCCGTGTAACGATAATTATAACCAAAACAACAATAACGAACGGAAACATGTTCATATAAACGAGCGCGTGACCAAAAATAACGCGCGGGTTGTTGCACACGTACCTCTGCGGGAGAAGAAGAAGAAGAAGAAGGAGAGGCGTCTTCATCATCCTCAGGCCCAGCGACTGTGTGTGTGTGTGTGTGTACACACCGCTGCTGCTGCTGCTGGTGATGATGATGATGATGATGGTGATTCAGCCCACGTGACGTCACTCTGCTCTAACTGGCCGTTCAAAGGTTTGTCTCGTGCAAACACAGCAGACAGGTGTGTGTGTGTGTGTGAATAAATATATGTGGGTCACGTGAAAACAGGTTTGATGGCTTTTTTTAAACCAGGAAATAATGGGTTTATATGGAAAATTAGCTGTAAAATGTAAGAATATGCACTTTTTTTAAATTATCATTTTAAATGTAATCCTTCACCAAAATAATGCAAATAAGCAAATAAGTTAATACTTTATGTTCCACGTGTCAAACACGAGGCCTGGGGGCCACATGTGGTCCGCCCAACAATTTTATTTGGCCCGTGATCTAAGTAGTTAAGTCTTTCCTGTTCCTCCACACGCAGCTAGCAGTCAGTTTGGATCCATTGCATCCATCTGATTCCAGACTATGTGTTTAGACGGTATAGTCCATCTCTGCCACCACCTGGGGGGGATATGGGCGATTTTACACAGTCAGTATGCTAACTGATGTGCATATACGTTTAAAAAAAGTATTCATCCAGTATTGATATTTAGCTTTAATTTCAAATTTGATTTCTGAATTGTTTGTTTATTTTATCTATAGGCTTGGTTTATTCTCAATTTCTTATTATTTGATCTCATCTGGCCCTTGGCTTGGACATGATTATTAATTTTGGCCCCCTCTGCAATTGAGTTGGACAGCCCTTTAGCAATTTAGCAACATCGACCGCTACGTCATCACCCGTGACACTAGTTAGCTGCGTCATTTGCTACGTTATCAGTTGCTATACGTGTTGACATCATCATCAGCTGTGACATGAGTTAGCTATGTCATTAGCAACGTCATCAACTTCATAGCAGGTTAGCAACAACATCAACAATATCAACTGTCATCAACATGCAAGTTAGCTGCGTCATCTGCCAGTATGCAATTTAGCAACATCGACCTGTGATGCTAGTTAGCGGCATCACTTGCTAGGTTATCAGTTGCTATGCATGTTAACATCATCAGCTGCGTAGTAATGTCATGTCAATGGTTAGAACTGAATCAATTCCATGTGTATGACTGATCTACTGTGACACAAATATGACAGAAGTGACATTAACGGTAAAAGTAGCAGTGTTTTAATGTTGGCTGTCGTCTTGGAATCGCACATCAGGGCTGGTGAATTTGCTCCTGGAGTTTCCGAGTTGGAAATTTCCGAGTTCCCAGCTACAAATGGAACACACTGTAACACTAATAAAGTAAAATTTATGATACAAAGACAACAATCACACGCCGTAAACAACTGATAATACAATATCCAGTCAATGAGATACAGTATAATGGAGACTCAAAGGCGGCTGGCCTGACACTTCCGTGTTTGTCCAGCAGATGGCAGTGTAGTATAAAGCCAGAGTGTTAAAGGCCCCGCAGCTTTTTCATCTGCTGCTTCGCTTTATTTCATCTCACTGTACTGAGACTCATCTACTGCCGTGTACATTCAGTCGTCACCTGAAGGGAATTTACTGTCACACGCTGAACTGATGAACCTGTGTTTTTAACCGTGGACACTATTTTCTCTGCACAGTCACAACCAGTGTGTGTGTGTTCTTGTACTTGCTGCAAAGTGAGGACCAGAAATGGTATAAAACACCTACAGAGTGAGGACATTTTGACAAAGTGAGGACATTTTGGCTTTTTCAGGGTCAAGACCTGGTTTTAGGGTTAGAATTGGGTTTAGGTTAAGGTTAAGGTAAGGGGCTAGGGAATGTATTATGTCTATGAGGGTCCTCACTTTGATAGAAGCACAAACGTGTGTGTGTGTGAGAGAAAACAACACACAGCTCAGGCTGCTTCACTGAGCCACTGACAGATAAATAAAGTCTATATTCAGGCCTGAGCATTGATTTATGGGCTTGGATTTTATTCAGAATCAATATTTTTTGTTGTGGAATTTACAGTATGTTATGTTAATGTAGACATTAATTTTCAATTACAAATCAGAAGGAGCCACATTTCAAAAAGCATCAGTGTTTTACCTTCAATAGATATTCCAGAAAAGAGCAAAATCCTATTTTATTTTATTTTTTTTTAAACATTTAAAGACGAGACAAAGATTTCAGACATACAAACATGTCACTGTGTTTATACTGGGACATATGACACTGAAAGTCTGAGGCCTAATATATAAAGGGACATTTTTGACGTTGTAAATACAAAGTTAAATCTGTCTGACTCACTCACTTTTATTAACTTTGAGGAAAATAATGAAAAACCAGGGGAAAAGGCCTGAGCTCTTTTTAGCCCAACATTGTTTATTAACTCTGCAAAGCTTCTCCAACAGAGAACAAAAATGAATATTATACTTTCAATAAAGGCACAAATTTGAACAAAAGCCAAAAGGAAGATGGAAAAAAGTAGTAAAAATACTTTTGCAGTCAGTTTTATGTTTTGTGTTGGAGGTTAAATAATTTCAAACTAATAAAAACAGATTTGTTCAGTTCAGTCTTTACTGTTTCAGCAAAATCATTTAAGAAGTGAAGGGACTCATCAGTAAAATAAAGATCAAACATGAATTCTCGCTAAGAAGCTAGCCACAAAATTTAGCTGCTAGTTGCTAAAAATCTAGCTGCCAAAGTCAGCTGCTGGTTTTTTATGAAGCTAGCTGTTAATTGCACCTAAAGCTAGGTGTGGTTTGTGTAGCTAGCTGCTAGTTGTTACAAAACCCACCTGCTTAAACCAGGTACCAGCTGTTGCAAGGATAGCTGCTAAAGCTAGCTGCTAGTTGTTTACAAGCTAGCTGGCAGTTCCGTAGAAGCTTGCTGGGAATTAAGAAGCTAAATGCTAAAGCCGGCTGCTAGTTGTTTAGAAGCTAGCTGGATGTTGCTAAGACTCAACCTGCTAAAGCTTGTTCCCGTTTGTTAAGAAGCTAGTTGCTAAGAAACTACGTGCTACAGCTACCTTGTAGTTGCAAAGAACTGAGCTACTAGTTGCTAGAGTCTCAGAAAAGTTGTAAATGATTGAAGACGCTATGAGGAAGTGACATCGTAGCAGCTTCAACAGAACAATTTAGAACATTAAACGACAGGACGTCAAATCTGTTAGCAATTTTATATCGCTGTATTTGTTTCTTTTGCTTTGATAAACAATCACCTATATAATTATTTTCTGTCAGATCTTCTCGATTATTGTTTTTATATTTGAAAGTTGAGATTTCTCTCCGTTTTAATTTGATTATCATCACGTTAACATTGAAGCCTTTGATCCTTAAACATCCTGGGGTCAGTTTTCTGCTCAATTTCATTTTCATCTTTTCAGTCAAAGCAGAAACAAGCGTGTTGTCATCTTTAGGTTATTTTGGATTTTCTCGTCTCCTCTTTTGTCTCTGATTTTCCAGAGAAAGTTTCTCTGGAGGTCGTCTTCAAACCCCGACCCACGACTTCATCTCCAGTCTTCTGATATGAGCTGATAGATGGACACGTTCTATCTTAAGAGACGATATCGTCTCCGTGAAGGCCCGTGTCCTTCACCTCATCTGATCCTCCTCATCTAATTACGCCTCTGTGATGCTATCAAAGCAAGTAGAATTTACTTAAAGAAGACAGGAAGACAATCGGAGCCTTAATTTAAGTGACGCCGTTGGGGGATTAATTCAATTCAGGACCAAGACGGAGAAATTTGTTTTTGCGATATGTGCGTCACCATTGATTTTCTCTGACATTTCCTGACCCAAACATATGTATAAGAGTTTTTTTCTCCCAAAAACTTCTCTAAGTAGCTGTTCAGTGGAACAGACCAGAACACACCAGCCAGGTTTATATTAAAATACATAAAAAAAAATTTGGTAAACAAGAAGCCAGCCAATCATCACACAGAACAGGATTTTGTTTTGTACAGACTTAATTAATAATGCTGAGTCACAGAAATATATTATTTTATTCCAAAATCGTATTTCCACACTTTTGTATTTTACTTTTTTATGTATTTAAAATGCTTGGCCTTTTGGCCTATGTCAGCTGGGATTAGCACCAGCACCCCTGCGACACTCACTTGGGGGATAAATGAGAGGGAATATATTAAAAATTTACTTTATACTTTATTTTTATTTAAAAAAATATATAATTGCAGTGCAGACACTAAGATTGTAGAGAATAGACTATGTGTTGTTAAATCTTCTTTCAAATTCTTCTTATTAAACTGTTCCGTATAGTATGTTATCATGGACTTCAACGATAAAACAATTAGTAAATTAATCTGCAGCTATTTTGATAATTGATAAATCAGTGTGAGTGTCTTTACTGCTAATTGCCCCTCTTAAATTGTAACTGTGGACATGTTGCTACACTGTTGGCGTCCGGAAAATACCACATAGAGCGTTGATTGTGACTGGTATTGCTAACAAGAAACGCTTGCGTCCATTTTTCTTTTTCTTTGTTTCTTTTACTTCTCAAGTGGAAGAAGCTCAACTCAGAGGCGATGTCACTTCCTGTCCCGACCTCCGACTTGCGATGTAAATAAAAAGGCAGCATAAATAAGCTTGTCACTAAAAAGCTAGCTGACAGCGCTAGCTGCTTGTTGTTAAACTAGCTGCTGGTTGCATACAAGTGACCTGCTAAAGCTAGCTGCTAATTGTTAAGAAGCTAAGCATGATACCAATTTTGTATTATATCGCCAGCGCGAATTAATCACAGTATAATTATTATAGTTTATAATAATTGTTTTATTTTAACATGAATATTTCTGGGCCGTCTGAGTGTCTAACGTCTAAAGTGTTTCCTGGACACAGTCCGGTCCAGACTCTTGACGCTCCGCCCGCTCTGACCCCAACAATGGCTCACTTGACTTTTTCCATCTGCAGTTATGTTTGGTGATGAGGAACCATGACATTTACATCGGCGGTTCTCCACTGTGATCCGCACGCACACGCACACGCATGCACACGCACACGCATGCACACACGCACACACACACACACAGGCTGCTGAAAACAGGTCACAGCATCAGAAGTGTCTGTCGCCTGAAGCAGCTACTGAGTCCATCCTTTCCATTTCTGCAGCAAATGCTGTTTTCGCTCCCTCTCTATCTCTGTCCCTCATCCTCTCATCATCTCCCTCCCTCACCCTCACCCTCACCCTCACCAGTAAGTTGCTGGAACACATTTGGATGGTGAGTGGAACTCCTGCTCGGTGCCCACTCATCACTTTGCGTTGCTGTTTGAAGATTACGACGCTCACAGTCATCCTCGCTGGGCATCAGGCAGCTTAGAGGCCAAAATCCATAATCCCTCATCCTTCATGGGAATTCTCCACGCACGTTAACACTTCAGCGCGCTGAAATACAGCCTCGGCCGCGGCGGCCACTCCTGGTGCAGGAAGAGCTGCGGCCGCAGGCTCCCAGAGATGGATGGCGCGTCTGCGTGAACGTGGCCCGAGTGCAGGAAGTTAGATTTAAAAATAAGTTATAGACCGCCGAGAGTTCCTGCTCTGAAAACTGCACCAAAAGGATTTTTCATCATGATCCGTGTTTCATCTGTTATTCTAATATTCCAGTGAGGAACCGAAAAGTGAAATTAAAGGATTTATTTAAATGAGTGCGATTCATACCAAAAAAAAAAAATCATTTATATTTTTTATGATATGAATTTTTCATATACTGCGAGACCGGAAAGGGTGGCGCAGCAAAACACTGTTGGAGGGAGGGACTGTTTTTGACTGTTTTTACTGCTACACCACCCAAACACATGCTAAGAGCTTTGCTGAAGCTGAAACAACTGAGACGAATATGTAGAAGAAAAAGAGAAGTCGTGTCTGTTGTTTGGACGTTTTTCAGGTTTAAAAGTTTTGACCTGGACCAAAACGACGACTCGCTGCTAATGTTGTCAAACTAAAGTTGTTGCCTGAGGCGACAACTCCAGCAATTTACTGCTCCACTTTGACAAAAAAAAAAAACCAAACAGTTAAAAACCAACTTGCAACCATAGGGTTGCCAGTTGGAATCCCACCAGGTCAAGGTTTAAGGTGCCCCTGAGCAAAGTACCCAATTCCCATTCCTCCCTGTTAAATGGACACTCTAAATGGACCCCAGCCATGTGCAGTGAACTCCTAGTCCTAAAGAGGGTTGTGTCAGGAAGGACAAATCAAATATGGGGATCATTCTCAGTGGCGCCCCCTAGAACGACGAGAACAAAGTGGGAAAAAAAGGGAACTGGATTTTGATATTTTCATATTTTGTTTCTCTGACATGGTGAAAGACGTTGTCTTCACGGGACTTTATGTGTCTCCAAATACTGGACGTTCTCTTTCCATCTTTGACACCTGGATGTTCACTTTTTGCATCAATCAATTCAAATCAATCAATCAATCAAAATCACTGATTTTTGTTTAAGGAGGAAAATAAAATCACAGTTATTGATACTGTTGAATAGCAATAAATCGGAATCATAATACAAATCAAGTATTGTCACACAATCAAATCGTTTTTTGTTTTTTTTAATGCATAAAATCAAAGTTAAAAAAGGTAAATAATATGGAAAATAAACTTTTTTGTACCAGGTGACAAAGGGAAAAAAAATCTGCTCACTATCTGACTCTTTGCACCATATATATTTATTTTTATTTTAACATTCCCGGCCTGTTACATGTACTGTGGATTTCATGTGTGCTATGTTTTATATACTGTATGCATTTTCCACACGCACTATTTTAACAGCCACAATGAAATTATTTACAGAAAAAAAAGGATAATGTGGGCATCAGCAGCTTCAGCGCGGCTTTTCCACTCGTCACCTCAATAAAGGATTTCCTCTGAGGCTTTAATACCTTATTAAAAAGCATAAATAAGTGCAGTTCCTTGATTTAGTCGTGTGAGTGAACAGTAATATTCATCTGCTGTAGCTGAAGCGCCGCTGGGACCTCGCTGCTCCTCTTCCTCCTCCTCCTCTTCCTCCAGGCTCTCAATACTCTAATGTTTTGTTCGTCCACTGAGCTAAAACCCATGTAATAGCTTTGGGGGGTTTGACTCGCACCAAACAAGAATAATAAAAGTCATTTCATATTCATATTCTGGTATTTTCTCATTATGAGAGTATTTCCTGACCCCCGAACCTTTTGAATATTTTTCTTCTTCTTCTTCTCTCTTTTCCATGGAAATAAACTCAGAATTATGAAGTGACAGAGAGAAAAGGTCAGACATCGGGAAGCAGCTTCAGTGGTTTAACACTCCGAGTCTGTGCAACATCACAGTCTACAACGACAAACGTGAGTAAAATATGCACCTTTACATCTCTGTTAAATCTATGATCAGTTGATTTCTTTTCCACATTGGAACTTCTCGCCGTGGACTGTATGACAATATGATTGATGGGTCTTTTTCAGTTAATAATAATATAAAACAATGAACGGAATGATGATTTAAAAAAAAAAAAAATTAACTGATTCATTCTAATAAAAGAACTCTAGTTCCACATCTGTAACAATGGCGTTTAATAATGTGACAAATGAACTTGACACAGACGTCAAATAAAGTCAAGCAAAGCAGCAGCTTTTTCTCACTCATGACAACATGTGGCTTTAACAACACAGATGCACAGAAGGTAGTGATGGAAAAGATGTTGTTATGACATGAGCTGAGAGGATAACATGGCTCATTAATATGAATAGATTAGGTTCACGTCTTTATCTCACTGTTAGACAGACTTTTCCCACAGGAAACTGAAGTTTGTAAACCACTCACTCTCCCACACCAAAGTCCATAGAGAAAATCAGTGATTTTACATCACAGGGACACAGGAGCTGTTGATCCACTGTTGCCTCCATCATTAAGTTCAAATGTCTTATTTTGTTACTTCAGTGTTTGAAATCCTTTGTTCAGATTTACCTCAGTGACACAAAGTGACCACACGAGGCAGCAGTAGACCAGCAGCTCCTGTGTCCCTGTGACCTTTATACTGACCGCTAGTGTTTTTTAAAAATATGGAAACAGCCACAATGGACTTTCCATTTTTCTACACATTAGGACGCTTACACATCACAATAAAACACATCAAATAAACAAGATAGTGTCCTCCTTATGGGGACAAAAATCTGTCTCCACACTCACATTATAAGGACTTGTCCTCCTTATGGGACAAAAATCTGTCTCCACAGTCGCATTATGGGGACTCGTCCTCCTTATGGGACAAAAATCTGTCTCCACAGTCGCATTATGGGGACTCGTCCTCCTTATGGGGACAAAAATCTGTCTCCACAGTCGCATTATGGGGACTTGTCCTCCTTATGGGACAAAAATCTGTCTCCACAGTCGCATTATGGGGACTTGTCCTCCTTATGGGACAAAAAATCAAGTCCCCATAACGTAAATGACTCCATTTTAAGGTGAAGACATGTTTTAAAGTTAGGCTGAGGTTAGGGTTAGGTTAAGGTTAGGGTTAGGACACTAGTAACTATGGTTAAGGTTAGAGTAAGTCTGCAGGAAATGAATGGAAGTCAATGGAATGTCCTCTGTTGTCATGGAAACCAGTGTGTGTGTGTGCACCGATGCTAGCCCCTGACAATTAGGCTCATTTGCAAACATTTGCAGCTCAACTTGTTGACAAACTATTTTTATAAAACACAACACTGTCAGTGTGTGTGTGTGTGTGCGTGTGTGTGTGTGCGTGTGTGTGCGTGCGTGTGCGTGCGTGTGCGTGCGTGTGTGTGCGTTTGATGAAAAAGCAGACAAAGAGGTGATGATTCCCAAACTTCACCTTGTCAGACATGTGATCAAATAAAAAAGCAGGTGAGGTTATTTATAGGAGACAAAATAAAAAACGTGATAAAGAGCAAACTGATAGTTTCGACGTTTGTCAGAAAAAGCAGAGAAAAATATCTGCGAGCTGTTACATTTTTTTTACATCACAGCAGATCAAACATCAAAGCTGCTGCTGTCAGTGTTAATTGTTGGTGCTGATAATTGGCCCATTTTCTCACGTCATAAAAGTCAAAACATAATCCCAAAGTTTTTTCCCCCCCGTCACCGCTCTGACTTTAACCATCAGCAGGTGAAAGGATCAGGACGAGGCTTCAGAGGAGCCGCGGCTTCACTTAGCATTGATTTATACGCGAAACAACCTCTGCTGCTGCGTCTACTGTTAAAGGTGAGACGCTCAGCCGGCGTCTGTGACAGAGATGGACTAGAGGGAGAGGGACGGTGTCGTTTTAAAAAATGCATCAGCACTAAATCAAAGAGTAACCTTGGACGACTCGAGGCCGAGGCCGACGCCGGCGCGGGGACGCACTCAGAAGAACGCGGGGCGGACAGCAGGGGGCGAGAGCGGCGGCCAAGGACGTTTGTGTCCGAGTTATAGATCAACTTGTTCTCACTGCGACACAGTTTTCACCATCACGTGTCGCTCCAGTGGAGCTTTTCCACTATACAGTTCCAGCACGACTCGGCTCTACTCGCTTTTTTTTGCTTTTCCACTAGCAATAGTACCTGCTATTTTGATTAGTGCCTTCGAGCTGAGCCGATACTAACATGTGACGTGGACAGACTGCCGGCCACTGATTGGTCAGAGAGCGTCGTCACTGGAAGAGTCATGAACTGCGACAAAGTCCGACACGAGAATCAAAGCGAACGATGGTGAACTGTAGATCAGTGAAAAAGACTTGAAAATCCTGAAAACATGCGTTAATCTGCAACATTTAACAAGGACATTTGTAAAATGTCCATATTTAACAGAGGAGTCTGGTGTATTTAGCGACAGCACTGCTGAAAGACGGAGATGGTGAGCCCAATCACAAGCCGTTCAGCCGTATTTCACTTCAGCGACTGTGTCAGACGGAGTCAGGAAGTACTGAACCATTCAGTGAACTCATCTGTTTAGAAAACTGGGGAAAATGATAAGCAACATGATATGTCGGCATGATTTGCTATTTGCATGGGTTGGGTTAGCGCTAAGGTGGCTAATATATTTGATTTGATTTTGTTGAAAAGTTGTTTATTTTATTTTTTTGTTTTCATGTTGGCATTCTATATTGTTAGTGTATGTGCAATGTGTTGTTTTGCATTGTGCCTTTTTGTTGTACATTTTTGGTTGCACGGATAAAATGTGATTTTTTCCACTTATTCTGTGTTGTAATGTAACAAAGTACAACTATTTCCTTAATGTACTGAAGTACAAAATTTGCATATTTGCAGAAACATACTTTCAGATACATTTTCCCTGACTATCTTTGTTACTCGTTAGTAATCAGATGAAGATGATTTGGTGACTGGTCTGTATTTAATGCTCTTCTAGCCTTGATGACCACTCAAAGCTGCAGTTTTACCATTCATTCATTCACAGCCTGTCAGGAGCAGCATGGGGTCAAGGGGTCAAGTACATTTTCTATCAGAAGATATCAGAAAAGTACAGTAAATGTCATAAACTCTAAGACCTTTGCTCAAGTAATGTTAGATATTAGCCCATTTTTCAACAAAATCTGTGTAGTTTGTGTTTCCACCGCACCTCAAAGTTCGTGATTGTTGACGTACAGTCAGAACGTTTAACACGCCGGTGGATCGCTTGATTGTGTTTGTTTCTCAAAACCCGTTTCTTCTTAATAAAGAAGAATAAAGTATAAAACAGTGACAGACGTGTGGAGGGCGGTTGTAAAGGTGCTTCAGTGAGATGGTGGGAGTGAAAATCAAGCTTCACAATAGTTTTTACTGACATCACTGTGAGCTGCATCAGCCAGAGAACAGCAGCAGAAGCATTCTCTGCTGTGCAAAGACCTTTAGAACGATACGTTCTTTCACATCAGTGTCTCCAAAAGTCTCAAATAAAACAAGAAAATGATGCTGGATTTGTTTTTGAAAAAGAGCCTGAATACTCGCTAAATATAGCAAGAATGTCGCAACGTTCGCAACAAGGAAACAGCTGTAAGACGTGTTCCACGCAGCCCCGCCCCTCCAAAGTCCCTGCTAATCTGAAAAGTCCCTAGTCCAGAGTAGCCCGTTTACCAGGGTAATATTTACCTGGGTAATTTCAGTGGAAACGCTCTAAGGTTTTTTAATTACCCAAGTAAATGAGAAAACTTCCTGTGGTGGAAAAGGACCTAATGTAAAAAAGTGACTTCAACTTTTACCAAAGTAATTTTCTGGTGAATTAATTGTACTTATACTCTTATAGGTACTTTACAAAAGACTGGCAACGTCATCGTCATATGTTGAACCTGCTGTTTTCGTTGACAAAAAAAATATTCAGCTTACGTGTGGACGAAAGAACAAGACATTTTATAAAACCTCCAGCTCTTGCTGACACATACTTTAAAAAGCCTCTGCTGCATGTGTTGTGTTCTCAACAGAGTCGTCCCGATCGTGCACGTGACTGAGCGTACATCAGAATATTTACCCACCTCGTCCGTCTTCTCGCAGACATGACGTGACGAAAGCAGGCCGAGAAAAATTCCAGCTGACAGATATTTACACGCAGCCTAATTCCTCTCTGATTCGCGCTGAGCCGAGCAGCAGCGGCTCATCGGTGGAAACAAAACAGCCAAATGAGAGAATTAGACCCTCGCTGCTGTCAGCCATTATCTGTGCAGTGAGAGCTGACAGTTACGATGCCAACATCCATTAGAGCAATTAGCGGTGGCACACAGGTGCCCGGCATCGCACGTCTTTCACACACCTTTTATTTAAAAGCCTCAAAATATTCTTCATTTCACACCCTTTCACAGGAAACCCTGTACAGCAGATGTAATATAAGCAGCGGGGTGGAATTAAATAGAGCGGAAAACTTAATTTCATGTTGCCGCAATTCATTTCGATTCATATGGACTTAATAGTATTGTTCATTTTGCTGCATGTTTAGGGCTGAACTGCTCGTACCTGGTTGTGTCTGCGAGGCATTAAGTCTGACTAATGAAACGACTCTATCCTCTGTGGCGTTTTTAATCTATTCATTGGAAAAGTAATTGACAAGCCCACAGTCAGTGTGTTAGGACAGCTGTCACTAAAGCAATTAAAATGACAAAGGTTAATTAATTCTCTTTCAGTTTTTTTTTTTATTTTTTTTTTTTTATTTTAACCTGATATGAGACATTCACAATGAGTGAGTTTTCATTTCCGGAGGATTAATAGTGTTTTGAGAAGGATAATTGGTTTTTGATTTTAAAAGAATAAATAAAACACAACCACTCACTCTCCCACACCAAATCCTATTGAGAAAATCAGTGATTTTACATCACAGGGACACAGGAGTTGTTGATCCTTCTGCTGCCTCCATCACTAAGTTCAAATGTCTTATTTTGTCAATTTGGCAATTTAAATATTTAATTCAAACCTACCTCAGTGACACAAAGTGACCACACGAGGCAGCAGTAGACCAGCAGCTCCTGTGTCCCTGTGAGCTAAAATCACTGGTTTTCTCTATGGACTTTGGTGTGGGAGAGTGAGTGGTTTACAAACTTCACTTTCCTGTTCCATAAAGACGCAAAGCAGGTGTAGATTTTATTTGTTAAGCCTTTTGTTCAGTGGCTAAAATCTGTTTTAGTTCAGAGCAAATGTCGGTTTCTCAGGTTGGTTCACAAGGATTTTACTGTTTGTTAAATTAATGTTGCTTTCTAAACATTATTTTATCTGTAAGTTTTAGTTTCCTCTTTTATTTTTTAAATGTATTTATTTAGTAGTAGTGGTGGCGCAAACAAATATGAAGGTTGAGTAGTAAAACACCGTATAACAGGTTAATATTAAACAATGTGACACAAAACTGCTTTAGTTGAATTTCTGTCTCATATGTAGTTTAAATAATAATAAAAATGTATAAACCAGATATTAAATATATGTGATTTTGGATGAAAGAATGAAGTTTTAGGACACTGAGACTACAAACATGTAAACGTTCACATTATAAATAATTAATTGATCAGAATTTGGAAGTTGAAAAGAATAATTTGCAACCAGGCTCCTATTGGATGACACCAGCTGGTGTCCTCTCATTGGTGTCCTCTCATTGGTGTCCTCTCCTTGGTGTCCTCTCATTGGTGTCCTCTCATTGGTGTCCTCTCCTTGGTGTCCTCTCATTGGTGTCCTCTCCTTGGTGTCCTCTCCTTAGTGTCCTCTCCTTGGTTTCCTCTCCTTAGTGTCCTCTCCTTGGTGTCCTCTCATTGGTGTCCTCTCCTTGGTTTCCTCTCCTTAGTGTCCTCGGTGTCCTCTCCTTGGTGTCCTGTCCTTGGTGTCCTCTCCTTGGTGTCCTGTCCTTGGTGTCCTCTCCTTGGTGTCCTGTCCTTGGTGTCCTCTCCTTGGTGTCCTGTCCTTGGTGTCCTCTCCTTGGTGTCCTGTCCTTGGTGTCCTCTCCTTGGTGTCCTGTCCTTGGTGTCCTCTCCTTGGTGTCCTGTCCTTGGTGTCCTCTCCTTGGTGTCCTGTCCTTGGTGTCCTCTCCTTGGTGTCCTGTCCTTGGTGTCCTCTCCTTGGTGTCCTGTCCTTGGTGTCCTCTCCTTGGTGTCCTGTCCTTGGTGTCCTCTCCTTGGTGTCCTGTCCTTGGTGTCCTCTCCTTGGTGTCCTGTCCTTGGTGTCCTCTCCTTGGTGTCCTGTCCTTGGTGTCCTCTCCTTGGTGTCCTGTCCTTGGTGTCCTCTCCTTGGTGTCCTGTCCTTGGTGTCCTCTCCTTGGTGTCCTGTCCTTGGTGTCCTCTCCTTGGTGTCCTGTCCTTGGTGTCCTCTCCTTGGTGTCCTCTCATTGTTGTCCTCTCCTTGGTGTCCTCTCCTTGGTGTCCTGTCCTTGGTGTCCTCTCCTTGGTGTCCTCTCATTGTTGTCCTCTCCTTGGTGTCCTCTCCTTGGTGTCCTGTCCTTGGTGTCCTCTCCTTGGTGTCCTCTCATTGTTGTCCTCTCCTTGGTGTCCTCTCCTTGGTGTCCTGTCCTTGGTGTCCTCTCCTTGGTGTCCTCTCATTGTTGTCCTCTCCTTGGTGTCCTCTCCTTGGTGTCCTCTCCTTGTTGTCCTCTCATTGTTGTCCTCTCCTTGGTGTCCTCTCCTTGTTGTCCTCTCCTTGTTGTCCTCTCATTGTTGTCCTCTCCTTGGTGTCCTGTCCTTGGTGTCCTCTCATTGTTGTCCTCTCCTTGGTGTCCTCTCCTTGTTGTCCTCTCCTTGTTGTCCTCTCCTTGGTGTCCTGTCCTTGGTGTCCTCTCCTTGGTGTCCTCTCCTTGGTGTCCTCTCCTTGCTGTCCTCTCACACGTGTCATACTTTGTCGTCTATTTTCCTCTGGATGGAAACAGAATGTTGAAATAAAACTGACCTCATGGTCTTTTGAAGAAAAGATAGAACTCGTCAGAAAAATGTTTGCTGACGTTTACGAAACTAATTTTCACGTCGACTTCCGCTGCGTTCCATTTACATCGAGAACCCGGTAGTCAGAAGTGGCTTGAACGTCTGGGTTGGTGTGGCCGCTCCAATTTTCCGAGTTCCGACCAACAAATGAAACTCACCCTTCCATTCAAACTAGTGGCGACTCCCCCTGGTGGCTAACTCTCATTTTGGGGAGATATTTCCAACTCAAACGTTCCTTTTGACCAAACGCTTGAGAGAAAATCAAACCTCTACATTTTTTTTCCACCCCTACAGTCGAGGGGGGGCGGAGTCAACCGCAAGAAATCCACGATCCAAATAATTACTATGCCAACCACCTCTGACACCACGAGAGCAGAGCCCTACAACTTTGTAATCCGCCTAAATGTCAGCGCGGCGTTGGAGGAAATGGCCGCCCTCCGTGTGTGTGAATCTCCACAGGCGGCTGAAAGGCCAGTGGTTAGTCATCTGTTTACTCTCACAGCTGCTGGGTGTCACTGGGACTCTGAAGGAGAAATCCCATGATTCTCTCTGCCATTTCTGACAGCGCCTGCCCAGAACACATTAATCAGGAATTGGAGGCGACGTGGACGGGGGGTGGTGGTGGGTGTGGGTGAGGGGGGGGGGGGGGGTGGACGGGGGGCGT
>JAFBJR010000996.1:0-28522 GCA_016785285.1 Brachirus orientalis | reverse complement strand
GGGGGGGGGGGGGGGGGGGGGGGGGGGGGGGGGGGGGGGGGGGGGCAGACGGCAGGCATGGACGACTCCAGCCCAGAACAACTGAAGCCCGGCAGCAGATCTGGATCCACAGATAACTTGTTACGCTGTTGGTTTCGCACACTCACTCAAAACGGGCAGTTTTCGAATACAAAAGGGCTTCTCTGTCATGTTGTCGGGTCAAACTGAGCTTTAAAATGAAAAAAAATGTGGAGAGTTAAATGAACCCGACGTCTCCCACTTGTGCAAATTATTCTCCAAGACAGAGATTTGCTGGATTCAGGACATTAAATATTTGAGATAATTATTTTTTATGAAGGGAAACTTCCTCCTCTTCTTCTTCTTATTCTTCTTCTCAGTTTTAAATTAATAAATAAAAACTGAATTTAATTTAATAAAAACATAACTCTGCTCTCTTTATCCTCCTCCGTTTGATAGTTTCACAGAGTTCCACTGCAGGTACAAGCACTGATCTGAAAGTTAATAAAAGATTAGCTCCAGAGCAAAACCTCACAAAACGATGAAGCTACTTGGAAAATGAAAACAGAAAACTGAAAAATGTCCTTATGCTGTTCATCACTATTAAACTGAGATTAGAAACAGAATTAATAATAATAATAATAATAATGCTAATTAATTAATATGTACATGTGTATTATTATTATTACTGAAGTCTGGTATCAGACAGTGATTCCTAAAGACTGGGTCGGGACCCACAAATGGGTCGCAGGAGATTTTTTTTGGGTCCCCAAACAAATTAGCTGACTTTTCTCAAACTTTTAATGAAGTTGTATGTGTATATGTTTTAAATAACATATTGAAAATGATGTTTTAATTAATTTACCAAACATCTATTGGAAATTGTTCATTTACCAATTTTAAATGATATATGGCTGTAAATTTGTTGCTACATCATGCATGTATTTGCTCTTGGCTTGATTGTTTATTGTGATCTGGGTTGCAATAGTAGCAAAGAACCAGCCTGAGTCAAAAGACCCAAATAATAAAATCTACTCTTGCTTAAGTTTATGATATCTTCAGAACATGTTCACGTCTTTATCTCACTGTTAGACAGTTTTCCAACAGGAAACTAGTTTGTAAACCACTCACTCTCCCACACCAAAGTCCATAGAGAAAATCAGTGATTTTAGCTCACAGGGACACAGGAGCTGCTGGTCTACTGCTGCCTCGTGTGGTCACTTTGTGTCACTGAGGTAAATCTGAACAAAGGATTTCAAACACAGAATTTCACAAAATAAGACATTTGAACTTACTGACGGAGGCAGCAGTGGATCAATAACTCCTGTGTCCCTGTGAGCTAAAATCACAGATTTTCTCTATGGACTTTGGTGTGGGAGAGTGAGTGGTTTACAAGCTTCACTCTCCCACACCAAAGTTCATAGAGAAAACCAGCGATTTTAGCCCTCGGGGAAACAGGAGCTGCTGGACTACTGCTGCTTCATATGGTCACTTTGTGTCACTGAGGTAAATCTGAACGAAGGATTTCAAACACAGAATTTCACAAAATAAGACATTTGAACTTACTGACGGAGGCAGCAGTAGACCAGCAGCTCCTGTGTCCCTGTGAGCTAAAATCGCAGATTTTCTCTATGGACTTTGGTGTGGGAGAGTGAGTGGTTTACAAGCTTTACTTTCCAGCTGAAAAAGTCTGTCTAACGGTGAGGCAAAGCTGTGAACATATTCTGAGAGACTTAAGCAGGTATAGATTTTATAAGGTGAGTGTGTTTTTTTTATGTAGTCAAAATCAGTTTTTTCCTCATGTTGACGCAGCCATGTTTTTAGTGAGAGCAATATCTGTTTGTGAGACTGGTTCACAATAAGTAGGTTTTAATTTAACACAACATAACACAACTGCTCGCTCGCCCACACCAAATTCCATAGAGAAAACTGACAATTTTACATCACAGCACACAGGAGTTATTGATCCACTGCTGCCTCCATCAGTAAGTTCAAATGTCTTATTTTGTGAAATTCAGTGTTTGAAATCCTTTGTTCAGATTGACCTCAGTGACACAAAGTGACCACACGAGGCAGCAGTAGACCAGCAGCTCCTGTGTCCCTGAGAGCTAAAATCACTGATTTTCTCTATGGACTTTGGTGTGGGAGAGTGAGTGGTTTACAAATTTTCCTGTTGGAAATGTGTGTTTAAGTGTGAGATAAAGATCTGAACGTATTTTGACGTTTAAGCAAATGCAGATTTTAATAGGAGAGTCTTTTATTAAGTGGCTTAAATCAGTTGTTTTTCCTTGTGTCTCCATTGACAGCCAGTGTTCGTGTCTCAGTGGGAACTCGACTGTTGACTGTCACCATGACGGTCCGTTGAACAAACCACAGCTCAAACAACCTCAACTCTCACTTTAAACAGATCAGATCATGATCCGGGGCCTGACACCAGTCAGATCCAGCTCTCAGTGACTCTCACTCCACAAAGTCCACAAACTGTTTACACTCGTAAGATGTCGCGCATAATGAGGCTGCATTGTCTGCTCTCGTTCTCCCGAGGCAACTGAACAAACTGTCCCCGGCACATTTGGGCAGGAGCAGATGAAATATCAGCGACTCTTCATTGAAGATGAAAGAAGTGGCCCAAAGAGCCGCCGCAGACATTAGTCACTCCGTCTTCTCTGTGACAGAAACATGCTCTCAATTTACGAGTCAGGTGCTTCCAGTAATTTCTGCCAGCCTTGTTCCTCCATATCATAAATTCCTCTTTATGCTCAATCATCCCACGGGCAGAGGCCCCTTTCTCTGCGGCCCGTCACGTCAGAAAATACAGCCCGTGTTGGCATTTTGGACGTCGTCCAGGCTGCCTGTGTTGTGCACACACCTTAGCGTACACTATAGAAAGAGCAGTGAATTTAAATAGACAGCAGTGATTGTGCCTCTAGGTGCACATTTGTACTTTTTTTTCTTTCTATCAGCTCTTTAATTCCATCTTTCCGTGGTGTTGACGCTGCAGAGCTCCCACTTACACCAGCTTCATTTCCACTAAATGCTTCACACGCAGCCACCGGCTCCCAATTTATGTAATGAAGGTTTAATAGCCAATTGGAACATCCAATATCATTAAAAGCCCAGTGTTAGTCTCATCCACAATTTGCCTTTTTTATGTGTGTGTGTGTGTGTGTGATAACATTTGCGAGGTGGAATGTGCGATTAGCACCTGCTGTTTTTTTCGATGTTCGTCCTGACTCATCTGGAGTTAAAAATTCACCACGTCTCACATCGTTTTTCTGTTGTTCTTTATCGGCTTCTGTTAAACGATCACGAGGAGGTGAACGCCATCTCCATAAATGAACTGTCGTCAAATATCAAATAAAAATGTTTGACCTTGAGTCTTTATCCTTTGGTTCCGGTGTTCTCATGAACACAGTCTCTCAAGAGGATCCTTTCAAATTTGGCCCAAACATTCAGTGGAACTCAAGGATGATGTGATTAGATTTTGTGTTCTTTGCCGTAATCTTTTTTTTTGGTTATCTTGAAATTCTCTTTCTCGAGGATGATTTGATGGGAGCCTCATGAATATGTTGATAGAACCTCGTCATCATCCTTTGCCCACAGATAATGTGATTAAGTGGTGACGGAAAGTCAAGGTCTTGAAATATTTAGTTTAAAATGTTGCATTTTGTTCAAAAGGTTTTGCAGGAACACACCGAAGCAATCGGGGGCAAAAACATTCGTTTGGACTCAACGATGGTGTGATTAGATTTTGTTGAACAAAAGTCAAGTTGATCTTTAAATTATCAGAAGAGGAACCTTTCAAATTTGGCTCAAGCGTTACTCGAGAGACACCTTTGTTCGCCTGGTTTCAAAGACGACGTGATTACAATAGTGAGATGAATGAAGAAATCACTTCACCTTGAGGTGATATAATTACATTTTGGTGGGTTGTGTCTTTGGAAACACGTCTTATTGCGTTGCATTTGCATTAGTTTGACAGTGTCTCTGGAGAATCCTTTCAAAGGTTTCACTTGAACGTCACAAATGGGGTTTGCTTTCTTAATCTGTTCTTTCAAAAACTTATTGAGAGAATTCTTTCAGCTCAAACATTCGCTTGGACCAAAGGATGGGTGTTGGCAGTCAGTCTTGTGAAAGTGTTACCTTGAAAAGGCTTCTTGACAACGCTTCCAAATTTAGCCTAAACATTCACTTGGATTCAAGGATTCAGTTTTTAGAGTTTGGTGGTCAGTTGTTGTAACCTCACTTACTTTTTTCCATTGTGAATGCCTTATCTTCAAAATGTCTAGAACCTGAAGAAAACCCTTTGTTCACTTGGATTCAGAAATGATGTTAAAGGTCCAAAAGTTGCATTTGGTAATAGAAAATTTCAGGAACACAGTGAGGAAACCATTTCACAAACATTCACTTGGACTCAATGATGTGATTAGATTTTGGTGGTCAAAAGTCAAGTTGGTTGTGTCGTGAGCAACATTTTTTTTTACCTTGTAAATGCATTATCTTAAAACCATCTTGAGAGAATCCTCTCAAATTTGGCATTTGGAATTCTTCGTTCACTTTCGTTCAAATTACATTTTGGTTATAGATAAAGGTCTTCAAAAAGAAACACAATGAGTCAGTCATTTCACGTTGTGGACAAACATTCACTTGGACTCAGAGATGATGTGATTAGATTTTTTGCCTTTTGCATTGTGAACTCTTTAGCTTTCATATTTGGTGCAAACGTTCACTTGGACTCCGAAGTGCAGTGATTAGATTTTGTTGTTCTAAAGTTGAGCTCAGTGTGACCTCGCTAATGTGTTTTGTCTTGTAAATGCATTATCTTAAAAACTTCAGTCTTCAGTCGAGAGAATCCTTTTGAATTTGGATAAACAATTCACTTAGACCATTTTTGGTTTTCCCTGGTCAAATTGAAGTTACCTTACAAACCCTTTTGACCGGTTTATGTGTTATCTTCAGAACACCTCAAGAGAATTCATTCAACTTTGGCAAAATTGTTCACTTGGATTTGAAAAGTAGCAAATTAAATTTCAGCATCAAATCCAAGCTGATTGTGACCCTACAAGTGTGAACATGGACTCAAAGGAACATCACTTCATTTCAGTGGTCAAAGGTCAAAGGTTGTTGTGACCTCACATAGGCTTTTCCTCCTTGTGAATTCATTACCTTGAAAATGCCAAGACAGTTTGGCAAAAATGTTCACTTGGACTGAAGAATTAGCTCATTGAAAATTCTTGATTGTTTTTTCCTGGAAACCTGGAAATAATGATGATGATGTTCTGTTTTGTCCCCAAACCATGGTTTCTTTGTTAGGTGGAACAAAGAATCCAAAGAAAATATTCACATTTAAGAAGCTGAAAAATCAGAAAAAACACTCAAACTGATCTTATTAATCAATTATTAATCCGTTAACTGATTCACTCCAACCATGTAACAAATATTCAGCTCTCAAAATGCAATAAATACATAAATAACCCACAATATGACAAAAAATTATTAAAAAGCTGATATTTAATTTAATTTAAATTTTTTTAATAAACAAAATTACACTTGCTTAATTCACTTTTTTTTTAACTTGTGCATAACTCTCTTCTTTACAGTCTGTGCATATTGAAGCATTTACATATTTAGTGTTAACAGTTCACATCAGATGTTACTTATTTTTCTTAGTCTGGTGTCCAGTCCAGTGATTTGGACCAGTATTGGACCAATACCAATTTCAGACTGGCTTGTCTCTAAAATTTGTCCTACTAGAAATATCATGGGAGCTTTTTGGAAATGTCTGAAATGAAAATGCAGGACTGCGAGAAGCAGAATTAGAGCAGAGATAGTGACGTTTTATTTCTTTTGCGTCTTCTGCAGCCTTTGTTGCGCTGGTTTCCTCGTTAACGTCTGATTTCATTTTCACAGAATTAAACCTTAAATTAAATTAAACCTCTCTTTCATGTGTGTCTCCCCCCCCCCCTCCTCCTGTAACACTTGATGGAGATTATTCATGACAGTTGCAATAACATGAAAATATAGATGGAGGTGATTCCACACTGGTTTCATGCACGGACGTGGACGAGAGTTCGACAACAACAGTCACACGGCAGAAAACAACACCACTCAAAAATAATGTTAGCATTTTCCATTATGCCCTCTGATGCGTACTGACAGCTTCTTCTTCTTTACGTGTTTGCGGTGATTACCACAGACTGATTGGAAAAGACAGGAAGCGTGATTGAGACGGAAACACACCCTCGACACAAACAATGAAAATAGCGGGAGGAAAAACATAAACAAAATTGTTTTCTGGCCTTTGTGTGGAATCCACGATATTTACATAAATACAATCAGTTTATTTTCATGGTTGGCTGCAGAATTTTCCTTTTCCGTGTAAGCAGTTATGCATATAGTATGAGTGTGTTGTGAGGCTTTGAACGCCTCCCTAAATGCTCTCACTATGACCCGAGGGCAGAGCTGCTCACCGGAGCAATATCAGGATGTGTTAGCTGTAATAAAACCTGTCAACTTTTCAAGTTTGAAGAGTCTCGACTCCGTCTTCTTTCAGATATTCTGACATTGCTCAGGAACTGACAGCCTGTCTTTATGTCTTTTTTTTTTTTTTGAGACGTGGTCACCCGGTGGGGAGGTAGGGGGTGTCGCTGTGGTAGTTGTAGTCTGGACACACCTTCTGCACCAGCTTGTAGTCGGTGCTGTAGAAGGTGATGAAGATGCAGATGACCTTGAAGGGTTTGGAGCAGAGCCAGGACACGTGGCTCTGCGTCTGCTCCTGAGGACAACTCTGCGACGGGTCGTGGGCGCACAGCGAGTTCCTGGTGCCTTTCTCCACCTTCTCGTACTCCACCCTGCAGTTGAAGAGCTTGGTGTCCTTGGTCTCCAGCGCCGTCTGCTGCTGCTGCTGCTGGTACTGATGGTGCTGCTGGTGAACCTGGAACTCCACAGCTTTTGTCGGAGGAACGAGTCCCACGGAAACGTTGCCCTGACCCGTCGAGTTGTGTCGGAAGTAGACGCTGAAAGTGCCGTTACCATGATCCACAATTTTACCAGTGATGAGAAGGTTTAGCTTCACCGTCTTGATGTTGGAGTGAAAGTCGCCCCAACCGAACATCTTCTTGAACTTGCCGGTCTTGACGATCGGCCTCCGTTTCGTCCTGGATCGAGGGTCGCGGTGGTTTGAAGCGTTGTAGAGCCAGTTCCACTGCTCCTGTTTGGAGAAGGAATCTGCGTCTTCGTAGCTCAGATCCAGCGAGCTGAAGTTGTCTTTGTCGTAGAGCGACTGGGAGAGCAGGCGGCTGATGGAGAACGCCTTGCTACTTTCAGTCCAGTAGGACTTCACTTTGGATTTTGAGCTTTCTCTTAAGTCCGAACTTGGCGAAACGGCACAGTTGACCTGGAAAAATGATTAAACAAACAAAAATTTAAAATTAGAGGAAATCTTCAACCAGGAAAAACTCAAACTGCACAACGTTTTCAACATGTTGATAGGGAAACAATTACTTAAAATGACCATTACTTGCTACCCTATGCTTTCAGAGATATTCAGATATCCAACCTGCTGGCACATACATGCAAACATTTGTTGAACATTTTATCTTATTTCTCTTACTATTAGTCACATGAGTTTGAAACTATTGTTGTTCTGACGCATTCTCTGCTGACTCACTTGGGTAAAGCTAACAGCTAAGCTAACAGGTGACTCAGCAGATTTGTTTCTTACTTTGCTATCCGTGGTGTAGAACCAGAAATACTATGATGCTACAGCAAAACCTCACTGTTATATTTTTCCAAGAGGCCAATGGGACGTTCAAAGTGGATTTGAGGCAAATCTGTGCTAACGCCGCCCTCTGCTGGACCACACTGTAGTCACATGGGACAGACTGATGCTCTTCTGGCTTCAAGCAGATTTTTCTCCCCAAAGTTCTGACATATATCCAGATTTCAGTAGGTAGATAGATAACTAACTTTAAGCTAACGTTTGGCTTGACAGATAGCATGTTTTAGCAAACAGTAAACTAACTTAGCTAATGTTTGCCTTGATAGATAACATATTTTACATGACGCTAAGCTAACTAAGCAAATGTTTGGCTAGATAAATAGATGCTATATGAAATGTCATATTTTAGCTAACTGAGCTAACTTCAAGCTAAAGCTTGGCTCGTTTTGGAGCATGCGCATATATATTAGAATATTAGAGCATAAAGGAGGAATGAAATGTCCAAAATGTAATATTTCCGTCAGACTGATGAACACTAGGGTATTTAAATTGGACTGTTCTCCAAAATAAAAAGAACAGGCCAGAAAGGGAGCGGTTGAAAATATCAAAACAGGTTGTAAAATTTGGGAAATCATGTACACGGAAGCAGGTCAGACAGTACGCAATTTTAAATGATTGCCTCTTATGGAAGGAGAATTTGAATCCCTCCACTAAAGTAAATACATTTGCACATTCTGTGTATTTGTTGTTAGATTTCTGAACAATGTCCACGTGAGAACCTGTCCTGAATGTTGTGTCCAGTCCTCACTGTCCACCTCCTGCTTCTGCTTTATATGAGCAACAAACCTTTTCCTTGAACATAATCAGTTTTTTTTTGGTTGTCCAATGTCAGTGGTCGGACATTTGCTTGGCTGGTGACAAGGAGAACACAGAAACAAATACAGATGATTTATTGGTCCACGTGTGTGTCAGCACCTTTGAGAAACGGCGTTAATGCTGTAGCCGGGTCTTACAGTGCGTGTGCGTCTTAATCAAGATTAAAGATATTCCTGCCTCTCGTCCAGATGAATGAAGCTCTTCTCCTATTACCTGCTCAACGTTCCTTCCCTGAGTGGATGATTTATGATCCACTCGTCTCACAATCACACAGGTGAGAGTGAGAGCCGACGCTTGCGCGTGAACCTCGCCGGCGCCCGTGACAGTGATGTCTAAAGCCCGGCTGTGGAACGTGACAGCAGATCTATCTGGTCGAAGCGTTGATATTTTCTACTTTCACCCTGCGATCAATACTCAGAAAATAAGGTCTTCTCTCATTCAGAAAGTTCACTGACTGACATTGCAGAACAGCGAGAGCAGATTCTTTCTCTCTCTGACTTAACGGTCGCGGGAGTGCGTCGTGATCTTCGCCGCGAAGCACTCGCTCGTCTTCACAGCGAAGGACTTTGAAGACGTGGCCTCCGGTTGTTTTGAAGAAGCCTCGATGATGAATGACCCGACGCCAACAAACCATTAGTGGCGTTGTTGTGGAGACTTTTCACTCAGGAGCTGCTGGATTTTTCCTGCCTCTCTGAAAATGGGAAAAATAACCTGAGCCTTCTTTAAACATTACAAACCAGTGGCGGCTCCTCTGTAGGGGAAAATCTTTGGCTGTTTTTGTTATTAACCGATGTGTGCAAAAGACAGAAAGAGATGTGGACAACGGGGCAAAGATGGAGTCAAAAGAATTCAGATAATTGGTCGCAAACGACTGCAGGAAAAGCTACGAGTGAAAATAATCCTGAACGTGAGCAGCCGTACATTAAATATCGGCTGTTCCCTGCCTCATAAATGTGCATTTTTGCTCTTTTTCATTGTCACTAGTGCAGCACTCGTACTCGTTCTGCTGCATTTCCAATCCCAACATCACAGTCGGCGGTGGACGCACAGTGGACATACCCTGGTTGCTATAGTAACCTGTACACAGATCAAAGGAAGGTAAAGGTGGCGTCTGTCTACATTCGTTTCTCTAAGATGAGGCTGAAAATGGCTTGTTTACTGATATACGACATATCAGTTGACCCACTGGACAGTTATACAACAGACAGACGGACATTGAGAGACACAGATAGGTCAGCAATTACATTTTCGGAAATGACTTTTACTTAGACGTACATAAATGTACAAACTAAGCTAAGGGTAACATATTAAAAAAATAAAATTAGGTGTTATTTTATGCACAAATTTGCTTCTATTGGGTCAGATATGTTTAAAAAAAAGTGAGTCTCTGTAGAAAGCCTTTTAAAAACGTTGTTTGGTTTGAAACTGATGGTTTGACGATTTGGGCTTGAAAAGTTTTTAAGGAGTTTTGTTTAAATGTGGAAAATCAAAACGCATTCGGGGTATATTTTAATTGAAGTAAACAAACTGGTGAGGCTGCTTTGGTGCATCCTAGTGGCGGCACATGGTCACAGCGCGTCTGAAAACGCATATTGTACGACATTTTTCGAATCCAGTTGGTTTTGTAAACGACAAAGGAAGCCGGTCAGTCCTTCGCTGACAAACGTGTGTCGGGACAAAGTGAAGGGAAACACGGACTCCAGCAGCTTCCTGTGCAGTGAGGCAGTTAAACAGCATTAACGAACGCACAGCTCCCTCTGTCTTTCACGTGTGGAAACAAAAGTCTGTCATGTTGCTTTTCTGCTGATGTTCTGTCAACAGAGTTGGTGGACGCAGACAGAGACGCAGACAGAGACGGAGACGACTTCACACGTCCTGCTCAGGATTTATGGACTCCATTATAGTGAAAGGAGAAACTCCTGAGGACGTAAACCTTCGCTCAGATGGTTTCTTACAGACTCAGAGACAGTGAGTGAAAAGGTTGACTTTGACATTTATTTGCTTTTTAAAAATATTATATCTTTGAAGTGATTGTGGGATAAATTGTGATATTTTTGGGGGTTGGGTACGTTTACATTCAACACAGCGTGAATTTGAAAAACAGATTTGTTTTTTTTTTAATGTAACATAAAAGCAGAGCAGACACAAAATTCTATAATTGAAAGTAAAAGTAAAATTCACACTGAACTTTCACGAGGTTTTCCATGTTACGTTACGTTTGCTGCCTAAAATGAACTTTTTATCATTTTTATATTTCATGTTAATGTCTACAGTATTTTATCTGCTGCTAATTTTGTGTTTTCCTAATTCGATCAAATTCGATTTGTATGGCCCCAGTTTTATAACATACATTATGTCAAGGCAATTGAGACAGTTATTACAGAGAAACCCAGCAGGAACACCATGATCATGCATCTTATTCTTCATTTTCTTCCTGAGCAAATATAATGAAACCTAATTTCCCTGTTGGGAAATATTTTATTTTTCCATCCTGAGCAAATATACAAATTTCCCACTTTTGCTAAGACTTGTATTTCGGGGTTTTCACCTCGCGAGACATCGGACCTGAAATACGTAATATGTGAGGTTATTTCACAAAAAATCACTCTGTGTTCAGTGTAAACGCGCCTTTATACAAGAGTCCTAAAAAAGAACACGTTGATATGGCTCTTGGGCCCCCCCGCAGTCCGTAAACTGAGTTGTTTGTCGCCGTAACAGGTATTTGTCGATAAATATGATGACACTGTTTTCGTTTCAGGATATTATAAATGAAAATGAACCCAGGAAAAATAATAACACATAGTGTTGCTTTAAATCAACAGTTTGAGAACACGAAGCTGTGAAAAGTGACTCTTTTGTCAACGCAAATCCAGAGCAAACGAGAAATTCTAATCTCAAGAGATTAAAGGTGAGTTCAGGCAGAGTGATTTTACGTGTTACGTAATGTATTACGTCGGGTCATTTCTGTTTACGCGCATCAGTTGCACAAATAACACGAGTAAAGACAAACAACGACTACTAGTCTGGAGCTAACGCTAACGCTATGCAGACAACGAACGCAGAAATATGAGTAGATGCTAATTTACGCAAAATATTAACTCCTTTTGTTGTTAGTTGATGGAAGAAATTAA
Organism: Brachirus orientalis; assembly: GCA_016785285.1. NCBI lineage: Eukaryota > Metazoa > Chordata > Actinopteri > Pleuronectiformes > Soleidae > Brachirus > Brachirus orientalis. The sequence continues at coordinate 16,798 of JAFBJR010000996.1, read as the reverse complement.
ATCATGTGGAACATTAAACGAGTTTAAAGGGATTTTTAAAAAACATTGATTTGTTTTAAAGTTGGTTGTTTGTTTTTTATGATTTTGTCAGCTAAAATAGTAAAATGGCCACCCACTGAAGTTTAAATGATGAAGAATTCCGTGCGAGGATGTGTAATTGGAATATTTTCTCACCAGATTATCAGAATGACTCAGCAAATCTGAATTTGGTGCCCAGTCATGGTCAGATTTAAAGCCTCGCTCTGTTGTCAGCGACGTTTGTGTTCGGAATCCAAACGGTGACATGGAATTAGCTTTTCATCCAAAGCACCTGACGCTCGCTTTGGATCAGAGACACATTCACTGAAGACCCCACGTCACGGATTAGAGCGCAACCTGTAATCCAGCCCGCGGAGATTATAGGCCGATCAGAGTCGGACGCCCTGACTCAAGTGAGAATGTGTCGGAAGACGATGCTGCTGAGAGAAAAGAGGAATAAACAGTGGGGGAGAAAAAAAAACATGGCAGCCTAAAGGTCAACAGTCGCACTGTAATAATGTCGGGATTAACAGATATCGGCTTTTATTAAATATCAAATAAAGGAACAAACATGTGGCGTCTGCAGACAAAGGTGACACGTATTATGTGATTAATTGGCTTTATTTAGTTTATATATTATGGATTTAATTTCATGCCAGTCAATGATGTTAATGATCCAGAAATTCTGTAAATAATAATAATTTTATGTGGTAATTTTAAAACATGACTTAATGTAGTAGTTTGAGGAACACACTGGAAAAAAAGGCAGACACAGGAGTATTTCAGTTTTATTTTGGACAAAAAACATGCTCTAACAGCTGATTATGAATTATCAACAATAAAATTTCCAGTTCTTTCATGTTCAGCTAAATATGTTTGAATCCGACATCTGCAATAGATGTTTATGAACTGATTTTACATCATGAAATAATTCTGTTTCCTTTGCCTCAGATTTTACGTTGGTGAACCTGGTGCAATTTATTTAAACTGTGTGAATTATGGAAAAAATTATTTAGTTTAGTTAGTTTAGTTTATTAGTTAGTTTATTTAGTTTATTATTTAAACATTTAGTTCATTCATACTAAAGTGAGATTGTTTAATGAAAAAAACATCCACACTTTGGTTCGAATGGACTGTAGGTGTTAAAGTCCGTCAACCATTTTCTTTCTTCAGTGTGCAAATGTAGGAAAAACAAGGACAGAAATGAGAGAAACTCTTATGCAAAAGCCACCAAATGTCAGTATAAGTAAAAACAAAGGAGGAAATAAAATCAAGCAAAGGGCAAAAAAGTAAAAAAGGGCCCTCTTGTCTCTGACCTCACTGTGTCCTTCACTCAACACGACGTTTCAGTTTCAGAGCATTTTCTGTTTTGGAGGATCTATGATTCATGATGAGAGCATTACATTTTACATTTTGTCAAAATCAGATAAAGTCATAATGGGAGCTCATGGCTTGTGTATGTGGCTGTTACAAGGGCACTTCCTGTTTTGTGGTGAAGCTAAGTTCAAAATGGCCGACTTCCTGTTAGACCAGGCTTGTGTTTGTAGATGTGTTCACGGCACGTCCCTGTTCTCACATATGAAGTTTTCAGCAGATCAGTCAATTTACGGCCGTTACAAGGCACTTCCTGTTTTGTGGTGAAATGGCAGCTAAGTTCAAAATGGCTGACTTCCTGTTAGACCAGGCTTGTGTTTCTCTTGCGTCATGTGTGAAGTTTGGGTCAGCGTATGACGGAGTTACAGGGTGTTTTTCCCGTGAAGCATCGAAATTTGCCACAATTGTGACGTTGCTGCGGCCACAATTTTGTCCTTGATGTGTCTAGTACAAATAGACGTATTTTCTATGTTGGTACAATAAACGTGCTGACATGAAGCGTGCACATCGCCAAGATGGACGCCAAATTCAAAACGGCTGCCTTCCTGTTGAGTTGAGGTCATGGTTCCATGGACTTTATCGTTCGTCTTGGGGTAAAACATGTGCAACTTAGTTTTGGGTGGTTACATCTGCGTTTAACCTCAGGGCGGCGCTATGGAGTCCTGGGTGCAACGCACGGTTCCTCGCACTGTATTAATATCACGTGTAGGGCTGCAACGATTCCTCGAGTAACTCGATTACAAAAAATGATGGAGGAATTTCCTCTGCCTCGAAGCCTCGTTTGAAGTTAAAGCTCACGTTTCGCACGGATTCTTTTTAGTGTGACACGACGTGCTTACGTCACAGGCCTACAAAGCGGAAGAAGATGGAGCGGGCTTTGGGTCACGTGTGTGGACAGTTTAGCGGTACAGAACGGCAGACGCCGGGACAGAAAGCAGTGAATACAGCGAAAATGAGCAAACGCAGCAAAGCAAAAGTAACAGAAGGAAGAGGATAAATGTATGTTTTAACTGATTACTCGATGAATCGATGGAATATTAGATAGAATACTCGATTATAAAATATTCGATAGCTGCAGCCCTAATCACGTTTTCACCACACCTGACCTCCGTGTCAAGTTTCCAGAGTTTTTATGCACGTTAACCCCGTCAAAAATGACCGTAAATCCACGGATATAATGATAATCTGAAGGAAAACAATAAAACAAATACAGTATATTATTGAGTCTTACAGATGTGGACAAAATTATTGGTCGCCTTTAATTAACGAAAGAAAAATCCACATTGAAACTGACAAAAGTAAAAATACATAAAAATGTACTGAAAACAAACTAATGAAAATCAGACATTGCTTTTGAATTGTGGTTCAACAGAATCATTTCCTTTTTTTGAGACTCCTGTAACAAGACAACTGGAACAAACTGCTCCAGTTGTCTCAGGTCTGAAGGACGTCTTCTCCAGAATGCAAGAACGTTCAGTAGGATTTCTTCAGAATAGTCCCGTGTTTTGTTCTTAGCCGTTCTTGGTCATGACCCCTGACCTGTGACCGAGACCGTGACCACGCCTCGACAGCCTTGAGATTTTATTTTACCCTGCACGGATTCAAGTCTTCCTGTTCCAGAAGCAGTGAACCGGCTTCAGAACAGAACTGATCCTCCTTCTTGTCTTTGTGTGTGTGAACGTCGACATCAGAAGCTTTGTAGCTCCTCATTATACAGTCTGGCAAATTCCAGTCTTGTTTATTTACTTATTTAATTGTTCTGCACATGTGCAAAATTGTGACTACTTCCTGTCACCTGCTAATTTATTATGACGGCTGTAGAATGACATAAAATGTCTATTTTATAGTGGTGTTTATGGCAAAATGTTACATTACAAGAAGTAAAAAATCGACTAAATCAGTGGCTCTTATTTTGAAAGCCAGATTGAAAGGAAGTGGTGCCATGTAATTTTGACTCAATGACTGTTGTGTATGAAGAAAAAAGAAACTGTCCAGTCAGCTGGTAACTAATAAAACGTGTATTTTATTTTGTAAGAATAAGTACAAAAATGAGAGCGTTTACAAAAACCCTCTGTTTTATAAGAGTGAAAATGTATTTGATTTACTCATAAAACAAAATGTAAAATCAAAATGTGTACAAATTTTATAAAAATAACTTATTAGAAGGTAATGGAACATTATTTTATTTAAAATCCCTCACACTTTGCACATGCTCAGAACAGATCGGCTGAGGACACTGGTGTCGTCCTCCGTCGTCTTCCATTAACGTCCACTTTGGTTCAAACGACCTGACACCGATGAACTTTGACCTTGGAAGTTGTTCTGTTGTCTCTTCAACATGCCCTCCATTGTCCTCTTGTGGAGACGTCCCTGGAGGTCGACTGCAGTCCAGTGGACCTTAAAGGTCTGAATAACAACGTGCAGCTGAAGTCACAGGGACGTCAAAGTGCTTGGAGATGGTCTTAAAGTCTTGACCTTTGACCTGCTTGTCTATAATTTTCTCTGGTATCCCCCTGAGACAACTGTGTCCTTAGCTTTCTGTGGTCCATGTCCAACGTGGGACACACCAAACTCCTTTAAACAGTTTGAAGACAACTGTGATGCTAAGGATGCTAATGTCCTTTTGGTCCTTTTCTAGGGAGACGATCATTTGTGTCCAGGCCGTTAGTCGCGAGTTTTTAAGAAGAATTCTGCTGAAACACAATTCAAAAGCAATGTCTGAATTTCAACAATTGATTTTCAGTCTATTTTTGTTTTATTTATTATTGCTTTGTCACTTTCAAGTTATTTCTTTAATGGAGGGGGACCAACAGTTTTATCCACGTCTGTATAAAAGTATCAGCTGATTTCTTGGCTGATTTCTGTTGTAGAAAAATCCATATTGATGAGGATCTTCTCTGACAAACTCTATTTCGTCTGCTCTCTTGTGTCAAATTGGCAGTGAATCATTTGTCGTTTGTCCAGAGGAAGACAAAGCAGCGCCAGTACAGACTTTACTTTCGCTCTCTTTCATTTCCAGCCTCTTTTCCACCTGCAGTTTGTGACGCCGCCGTCTGTCGTCTCGACTCAAACCTCATTTGACTGTGTTATTATTGTTTATGAGGCCGAAACTGTCAGTGACGACGACAACACAAAGGAAAGCGCGCTCAGATTCCCACATGCAGCACATACTGTGGATGCAGACGACCGGCTGTTTGGACAAACCTTAAATGTTATCTTCTCTGTGGTGAGGCTGTGATAAGGAGCAGGCGTTCGCTCTTTGGAAGAGGAAGATAAATAAGCAAACCTTCCCTTCCCTCGCCCACCCCCCCCCCCCCCCCCCCCCCCCCGTGGCTTCCCTCGGGGAGATTCTATGGGCTGAACCTCCAACAAATTTCTGCTTTAATAGAAAAGCAGCCGAGGAGTCGGATGACTCGGCTCGGCACAAAAAGCCTGCGAGGACGAATGAAAGTGTGTGTCAGTTTTCATTTAAAGCGCCGGGCGCTGTGACTTCCTGTGTGGGGAGGATTTGTGGATGCGACACTTGTATAGACGAGAATAGACGAGGACGTTGTCCTGACTGGACGTTTCGAGTTTAGAGCTGCCGTGTCCACAAATGGAAGAAAATAAAGCAGTTATTCAATAGTTTTGTGCCAAATAGAACGCAGCAATTAATCGTTGTTCAAATTGCGAATGGTTGTAGTGATGACGAAGTGTCCACGGTGTCCTTTACAGAGACGCGACGGCGTCCACTCACATTCTGCAGCAGGTTCCACCCTCGGTCTGTACGAACCGATATTTCCCCGACTCTCAAAATCGTACGTTGTACGTTATTCCGTTATTCTGTTAAGTAAAGGCTCATTTCTACTCTACGCAAAAGACGGAGGTGGGCGGAGCCTTTCGGCCGTCCATTTTGTGACGGACGAAACGGAGCAATACCACCGGAAATCGTGGGGGGGCAGTGTAGAGTCAATCATGAAAACGAAGAAGAGTCTCCATACAAACTTTTTCAACAGTGTACGACATCCAGTGGTCTTAAATTCCACCGCCGTGAAATCTGCTTTTGTTTCGGATCAAGTGCAGTAAAATATTCTTCAATGGTCCTGGTACTCGGCACTGACCCCTAGAGGAAGCATGGTGTAAAACGTTCATACCAACGTTATGTAGGGTGTTGACAGACAGACGGACGGACGCACAACGGCTGAAAATGGAGAATAAATGAACCTGAAAGGTTCCAGTGATTCCACGGTTGACAGAATTTTACATCATAATTCTGGAAAGTGTCCCAACTTTTCTGGAAATGTAGTTTATAAATTACATTTATAAATGAATAATAAATAAAAATCCATATGGAATTAGGACGCTCTCATTGGAGCATTTTTACTTGGAGGTAGAAACATCTGGATGTAGATATTTTTGTTTGAATGCACTTTTAATAATTTTATAGAAATTTGCATTATTATATTTTAATAATAATAATATTTTAAGTTATTTTTTTATGTATTTTTTTATTTTTACATTGTACTCAGTGTGTTGTATTCTTAGATAATTTGCTTGTGATAATCGAAGTGCAAACGACATTTTGTCCAGTTTATGGCCTGTTTTTTGTCACGGTCTTAAAGCGGCTGCAGATTTATAAGTTACATTTTTACATTTTCTAGTTCAAGTCTTTGCCAGATTGTTTTTCTTGTAACAAGAAAATTCAAAAAAATGTAAGAATATTTGGATTATTGTGAGTAGAGCTGTTTTTGCAGTGTATGAAACTGTATAAAAAAATTAGTCGAGTCAGTTTATTCAGGTAAATGAAGACTTATTTTTAAGTTTTATATGAGAAATTAAAATTTTGGCCAGTTTTTCTTGTCAGGTAAAATTTGCTTGAAGGCAAAGATAATTTTTTTTTCCCTAAAACAAGAACAATTATCAAGAAATATTTTGCAGTGTATACATACAACACAGTTGTCTCATTTTTGTCAATTTTTTTCTTGTTTTAAGGAACATTACAGTCTAAAGTGGCTGCAGATTTACAAGCTAGTTTGAAGTTTTCTGGCCAAACTAAACTTTCTTAAAGTGCCAGATTATTTTTTTTTAAAACAAGAAAATTAAAAAAAAAAACTTAATATATTGGATTGGATTATTGGACCTGTTTTTGCAGTGTAAACACACAAACCAGGTAAAAATAAAGAAATTTTATGCTAAAATGAAGGAAGTATTAGCTACATTTTGTCCAGTTTATGGCTTATTTCTTCTGTTACAGTTTTAAAGTGGTTGCAGTTTTATTTTACATATTTCAGCCAACCAACGTTTGCTTAAACTCTTCGGCAGATTCTTTTTCATAAAACAAGAAAATTCAAAACAATTTAAGTAAGAACTTTTGTCCTGTTTTTCCTAATTTTAAGGAACTACAAGGTAGTTGTCGTTTTCTAGCCTGGCAAAATTAGCTTAAAGAAATTGGAAGAATATTTTTCTAAAAACAAGAAAATGAAGAAAATTCTTTCTAACAATTCAAGAATATTTGGCTTATTTTTTAGTAGGGCTGTTTTTGCAGTGGACTGTAAACACACAGGGGTTTACGTTCTTAAATTCGGCTTAAGTAAAATAAGACTTAACTCTAGTAACCATTTCTTTTATGGGAGAATTTCTTTGCTCGTGATCAGAACGAGTAAATGTTTTGTCTGTAGTTCTTTTCTCATTTTAAAGAACCTTAAAGTGGCTGTAGATTTACAAGCTGCTTGTTAAGTTTCCTCACCAAACAAAATTAGCAAAATTGGCAGACTCTCTTTCTTAAAACAAGAAAACTGAACAAGAAGTTTTGTGCAGCGTAAACAGGAACGGTGGGCAGCACTTCATCTGTGCTTGTGCAGCAATAGAGGTTGGGGCATTTAAACCAGCAACCCTTTGTGTAGAAGCCCAAATCCTTCCCACTTGTGCACGAGCTGGCCCAGATGTCGGGTTCCTCTGAGTCGTGGGAGTTTGGACTCGCGTCCGAAGAAGTTTGAGAGTCGCCGATTGTCGTCACGGTCGTTCACGGGGAATTTATCTGGTGTCGGCTCGTCGGGTTTCCCCCGTCGCTAAGCTGATGGATCGGCTCAGAGCATCTGACACCCACTAAGTGTTCCGCTCTAAACTCCTCAGTGAAATCAAAGTGTTACCTAAGGGAGGGGGGGGGGGGGGAGGAGAGGGGGGGGGGGGGGGGGGGGGGGGGGGGGGTCAGAGATGATGACAAATCAAAAAAGTGTGTCAAGACATCACAGGAAGCTGAGGCTCTGAGAGTGTGTGAGAGGCCGGGGCACAATTATGAAGCGTGACATCTGAGGGAGGATAAACACCGGCTGTGGACAGACTGTGGGATATTAGAGCAGAAGACCACGATGGAGGAGGAGGACGAGACCATATATATATATATATATAATATATGTATATATATAAAAACTTGGCCACCAGTTTTCCAACTTACCCAGAGGAAAAAATGCATAATCATATTATTTCACACACGACTTGGTTCAAAGGCGGCCAAAATAAGTTTGCGAGGTTCCCGTGGGTCTGTCAGTCTGTTGAAGGAGCTGCAGGCGAGAGCTGAGGATGCAAACAATTATCATCATCCCATTAAAGCATAGCCAAGCAATTTGGCAGCGCAGTCTGGAGAAAAAACAAAAAAACAAAAACAGAACCCCCCCCCCCCTCCAATTTATTTACGTGACGCGTTGAGATCATCTCACGTGACGTTTAAGTCTCACACACGGGATTTAACTGGTCTCAGTAGGTGAACGTGAGCGAGTTAATGTTGTTGTTGTTGTTGTTGTTGTTGTTGAAGAATCCTGGTTTTTTTTCTGCAGAGCAGGAAGAAGAGACGCAAAGTAAAGAGGGGAAAAAAGGAAATGGGGCGGAGGAGGGGAAATGATTAGTGTGCTTAGTCAGCTGTGAAATTGAGTTTATGGTTTTTCAAGACATTGAATTCCATTCGATAATGGTTATTAAGTTGTAGAGAATAATTAATAGTAATTGACTTCTTTCCATCACTATGCAAATTAAACACAGATAACACCACGGGAGCTTTTTAAGGGCAGCGAAGTTTGTGGGGGATTAAGTTTATTGGGACGCGCACACGCACGCACACACACATGCGCACACACACGCACACACACACGCACACACATGCACACACACACACACGCGCACACACACACACACACACACACACACACACACACGATTGCTTTGTTGACAGATTTATCTGTGGGTTGAGGGGTTACTGTCTCTGCCAGGATTAAAAGGAATTGGTTTGTCACAAACTGTCAAGGCGTCGAGTTTAGAACATATTCTGCTGTGTTTTGTCATAATGGGCTCAGGCTGTTGTCGTCCACTGTCTCTGTCTCTGTGTGTCCCTCTGTGTCTCTTTGTCTCTTTGTCTCTGTCTCTGTCTCTGTCTCTCTGTGTCTCTGTCTCTGTCTCTGTCTCTGTCTCTGTCTCTGTGTCTCTGTGTCTCTGTCTCTTTGTCTCTCTGTGTCCCTCTGTGTCTCTTTGTCTCTTTGTCTCTTTGTCTCTGTGTCTCTGTGTCTCTCTTTGTCTCTGTGTCTCTGTGTCTCTCTGTCTCTCTGTGTCTCTGTGTCTCTCTGTCTCTGTCTCTGTCTCTGTCTCTCTGTGTCTCTGTCTCTGTCTCTGTCTCTGTGTCTCTGTGTCTCTGTCTCTGTGTCTCTGTCTCTGTCTCTCCCTCTGTGTCTCTGTCTCTGTGTCTCTCTGTGTCTCTGTGTCTCTCTGTGTCCCAGGTTGATGTAGAGGATTTGATTGGAAAAATACAAACGTTTTAAAGATGCTATATGTAATACCCGTGTGGCCTGGCTGACACCAATAATAACAATAATAATAATTATTACTCATGTCATGTCGACTCATGTCACCAGTGTGTGTCGTGTCGACTGTGATGATATTTGGACCCGAAATGCAAGAGAAACTCGGTAGAACAGAAACAGACACATGTCACCAAAAGAGCCTCATAAAAAAATCAAGAACATACTGAACAAATACTGCACTCGTTAAGTCGTCAAATGAAAATGCGACAGTTAGTTTATTCCCATTATAATGTTGGAAAACAGTTTGTCAAGCACAGCGGCAGCTGCAGCTGTGCTCCCGACATGTCAAAAGTGAAATTATAGACGGGTGAAAGCAGAGAAGACAAACGTCGACAAAGACGGTTTATTCCAAAGGACGGGGGAAACAAAACGGAAAGCTTTTACCCAGATTAGCGAACACTTTCTTCCACATTATCGGAGGATCTTTAACGTATCTGACGTCAGTTGTCGTCTCGTCGTGTGATCGTTTCTCCGCCGCTGCTCTAGAGCCGACGCACTTTCACTGTCAGTCTGTTTCTGACACGTGAAAATCAACCAAACAGGTTCAGGGTTTGGAAAAGTCCAGTGTGTTTGTGCATGAACACAGTGTCACAGTCACGGCGATTCCAAGTCCAGCTCTGAGTCTCCAACAGTTTCAAAGACACTCGAGGTCACTTTTGTACATGTTTTACAAACACCGGTGTTAAAAATCCTCCCAGTAGATGTTAACTTTATCACCACATGTGGTAGATTTTACACATAAAATGACCTGGAGAGACGACGACAACAGGAAACTTTAAATCAAGCAAATATAAATGCTTCTTAAATCTTTCAATTATTTTTTGATAATTTTCTATGTTAATTCATACAGCATGGAATTTGCCAAGGATTTTTATTGTTTGTGATATTTTAAAATCTTGATTGCTGTCTTTATAGTAAGCAGGGTAAAACAGTTACATTCGGCGCCTTAAGCACATAAATTGTCCCCATTTTCCTACGCCTATGATTAGAACAAACAATCATGCATTCCATGGTGTCATACTTTGATTCCAGTGATCTGGCGTCCAATTTATATATTTTTTTTTTACAATTAATTATCATTTTGACTCATTTGCCTCTTTAACATAGATGCAGTTCCTCTAGTGATCCAGCAGGTGGTAGTGTTCGAGTAAATCATAATTAGTTAGTTTGTACATGCCAGTTAGTGATAGTGACTTTTTACCTCTGCTGAACACACATAAACCTTAGGAAGTGAGCTAGCAACCCTCAGGTTACAAGCTCAATTTCCTTTCCTCTTAGCCACAGGCTGCCGATAGAACTGAAGTCTGTAGTCAAAATGAATCAGTTTTAATACATTTTTGCTTAAAATGTATTGAATGACAGCGAAAAAAATAATAATTAATTGATCGCAGTTTATACAGAGTGGACATTTTTTTTACTTTACACAAAAATGTATTATGCAAAAAAAAAGTCAATCAGTGTTTTACCTGTTAAATAACTCTCATTATCGTGTAGTAGATGGAAAATATCACATAGTTTGTGTTTTAAAAATGCATCAGAAAAACTTAGATTTAAAGGTTCACTATGCAAAAAAATGGAGGTTTCTCAACTATCAGGTTTGAGTTTGCAAGTAAACATCATTTCACTGAGTTTTTCTTTTCATAAATATACTATTTAATATGGATTTATTCTCATATTAAAGGGTTATTCAAGGATTAAATTACCACTGTTTTTGAAACTACAACTATCATCTTGAAACAATTTATTTGCTGCTCATTTTTTTACGCCTCAAAATGTCCCCATGTGGACATTCCCTCGCAGTCGTGCAAAAACATTCATCACTGGAATCATCGCAAAGGTTAAAGAACAAAGCAAAGAAAAAAAAGGGGGGTCAAATTAAAAGGAGTAAAACTCACCGGAGAGATGATTGACAGCAGGGGGAGGAGGAGGAGGAAGAGGAGGGTGGCCGCGCACACACATGTGCTCCTCATGCCTCTGTGTCCACTGTGTGTCCTCATGTCCAACTGTCCCTGAACGTCTCAGCTGCAAAAAAAGGGAAGGAAACCAAAAAGAATCCGGCTCGCGGCTGAGCCGGAGTCAGGTGAAGAAGTTCAGGAGAGACGGAGGGTGACGTCGAGGGTGGACGTCCTGGGGACAGGGACGGACAGGGACAGGGACAGGGACAGGGGCGGACAGAGGAGACGGATGTTGCTGGGCTCCTGCAGGAGGCTCAGGTGTGAGCGTGAGGGTGGAGGCGTCTGTGGATCAGAGTGTCACTGGTGGGAGACTGAGCTTTATATGCTCGGCTCGGAGCTTCAGAGAGAGAGAGAGAGACACTTGTTCAGAAAGACAACTTTTCTCCAACCGTCGTCAGACGCTGACATCTAGTGGCCGTCGGCTGCAGGAGCGTCTCTCTCCCTCACCAGTTCAGAGTTGGAACTGGTAAAATGGATTTAACTCAGATGTTTTTGTCTCTTCACACAGTTGCAGCTTTCCATAACAGCTTCTTTATACGTCGTGTAAAATGTACGACTTAGTCGTGGCGTCGTTAGCCTTAATCTTCAGTTCTCTGGGAATTATTGTTTGTCTTACTATAATCTGATATTTTACATTTCTGATATTTTTTATATTTTCTTTTTCTTCTTAGTATACTCTGATGTTTTACAAATGTTTTTTTCTTTTTACTATACACTGTCTTGCAATTTTTTTAAACTATATTTTACATATATTTTACTTCTTACTCTGCTCTGATGTTTTATATATATTTTTTCTTTTTACTATATTGTGAAGTCTTACAAATATAATTTACTTTTTACTATACTCTGATGTCTTACAAATATATTTTATTTTTTACTATACTCTGTCCTACAAAATTTTTCTTTTCACTGTTCTCTAATGTTTTACAAATATTTTTCTTTTTACTATACTCTGATGTCTTACAAAAAATGTTGTTTCACTATAATATTTTACATATATTTTACTTCTTACTATGATGTTTTTATTTTCTTTTTCTTCTTAGTATACTCTGATGTTTTACAAATATTTTTTTCTTTTTACTATACACTGTCTTGCAATTTTTTTTAACTATATTTTACATATATTTTACTTCTTACTCTGCTCTGATGTTTTATATATATTTTTTCTTTTTACTATATTGTGAAGTCTTACAAACATATTTTACTTTTTACTATACTCTGATGTCTTACAAAAAATGTTGTTTCACTATAATATTTTACATATATTTTACTTCTTACTCTGCTCTGATGTTTTATATATATTTTTTCTTTTTACTATATTGTGAAGTCTTGCAAACATATTTTACTTTTTACTATACTCTGATGTCTTACAAATATAATTTACTTTTTACTATACTCTGTTTTTATATATACTTTTTCTTCTTAGTATACTCTGACTGTGATGGACTGGCGACCTGTCCGGGGTGCGACCCCGCCTCTCACCCCATGTCAGCTGGAGTTAGGCACCAGCAACCCCCGTGACCCTCAGTGGATAAAGAGGTAGAAAATGGGTGAGTGCGTGTTTAACATATATATTTTACATATGACTATACTAAAATATTTTGTACTTGTCTCATGAGAACATGAGAATCGACAGACAAGCGTCAGACTCAGGAACTTTACCACCGTGTCTCTTTATTGTCAACATGTCTTTCCGTACATATAAACAGTCTGTACAAAACCATGTCACCTTTTCATCTCACCTCCGTTTTTTCTTCCCATTTTTTTTTTTTTCACGACACACAACTTGCATCATAACAACAACAATCATCGATATCATACACCCACTCGGCCGTAGTCAAACTAAACATTTTCTGTGCAATATAAAATAAATGTACATGTACTTCCTTTTTTTTTTTTTTCCAAATAATAAAAAAAGTCGCTGTTATGTACAATATTTGCCACAACAGAAACAGAGTAAACATTCGTCACAACCTCAGCACAAGCGCCTTCTCTCACTATTAACAAGTTTTATATAGAAATACTTATATATTTTATCATCTCTCACCTCATGACGTTTAGCTGAGTTCTTTCCTCCAAAGAAAAAGAAAGTATTTTTGCAACGTAGTATGTTTATGTCCTGTGTCGTGTTGTTTGTTTTATGTCCTGTTAAAGTATTAAAAACTCTGTTTCAGTTCAGGTCAGTAAGGCAGAAATGACAGACATGCATAACTTGAATTTAACTTATTCTTTGTTCTTTCATTTTCTTTAAAATATCAGCTTTTTCTTAACGACATACTCCTGTCGCTAAGTACGTTATTTGAATTTAAACAAATTCAATGGTTAATAAAAGAACTTTAAAAGCAGGTGAATTAAAATAAGTCACCTGCTCTGGGCAGTGCAAAGTACTTCACAAAAATAAAAAGAAACACATATATTTACTTGTGATTTACTCTTGTTTTGTAGACTGTAACTGGTTATTGACGTTATAATTGAAGTAAGAAATTTTTTTGCAACCGTGAGTGTCGCCCTCTGGTGGCCGTTCTATATATTTTCATTTCCTGGTTGTCTTCTGTAGGGACACATTGACGATGCCCCCTGGTGGCTAACCGCTACGTCTGACCTACGTAGATTGTATACATGAAGCGGACAAAGTCTTCCGTGTCCCTTCTGAAGTTCTTAATTCCAATATAACGTCGATGAGCATTTTTCTGAGAAGTTCACGGTCTCGATCACTAGTTTCTGCTCTAGGACACGATGTCAGTTTCGTAAAATTATGTTCACATTTAAAGGAAAGTAGGCGATAAATTATGACACGTACAACAGCAAACTCGCAATTCATGAGGCGTCAAAGTTGGAGTTCAGATATTTGCTTGAGTGAAAGACTTCGCCCACAATGCTGGTGTTTCCCGAACTTTCTAAATTCGAGATGCAATTTTTAAAACTGGCAAACTATCAGGAATTTTATGCCCTGCTCCGTCTGTAGTTGGAACTCTGGGGTGAACTTGGATTTCTAATTCGGAAACTCGGGGCAAACACACGTCCAGTGTTTATTTTTTAATCGCAGACATGTTGCTGCGCTGCATGTGTGCGCGAAGTGCGATGTCAGCTGTCGTTATCAAAGGTATTGCTAACAGTGGCGAGACCTCGAGAGACGTTTGCGTTTCCAGCTGCTCCACTGGAACGCCGTGAACTCGGGAATGACGAAAGACCGTTCCGACTTTGAGTTGGGATGTCGGCGGAACGCGGCATAAATCGTGACAAGAGCAAAGTTGTAGCGACTAATTTACAGCCGTATCTGTAAAACCTAACAAAGTCTTGACTTGGCGATGAGTAAATGAGTTACAACTTTATTTTATGCTCATAAATTCTCCACGACCCCTCTGTGGGCCCCCGAGCCAGTGTTTGGAAACACCTCGTGTCATTTTCCTTTGACTTTTTCCACGCGTTTCGTGTGTTTTTGTCTGTGGAAGAGGCAGTGTTTCTTTTTCATTTATGGCAATCAAAGGTAGAAGTCATGTGCATAATTATCAAGCTGCACTAATATAGTGCAATGTAGAGCCTGAAACAAAGCAAAGGGAGGAAGAGGAGGCGATGAACGAGTGAATACAGGCTTGTCCTCCGTCAGCATCGCACACATCAGTTCATCCCCAAAAACCTGTGTCTCTGAGTCGAGCAGAAGAAGAAGAAGAAGAAGAAATGTGTCCTTTCTGTTCAAAACTGGAAAACAGATTTGAGTCAAAACCCGTTTGAGGATTTTTCCAAACCTTTTCATGGAGATTTCCCCCCTCTTCCTCCTCCTCCTCTTCCTCGTATTCTTCTTCCCTGCGGTGATTTTTGGCAGCCAACAAACCGTCAGCTCATCCTAAGCCTCCAGTGACTCAGCATTTTTAGGGACGAGCAGAAAAGAAGCGCGTGTGTGTGTGTGTGTGTGTGTGTGGGGGGGGGAAGAGTTTGAAGGTCGCGCAGGAGAAAGTCTTTCATCTGAACTGGTTTTAATTCCACAAAGGTCAATTTAAAAAAAAAAAACACATAAAAACAAAAAAAGGCATTTCATGAAGGCGTTTGCAAAAATAGAAAATAACCAAAACAACGGGACGAAGGTCCAAATGTCCAAATGTCCAAATGTCCAAATGTCCTTCTCTCTGTCTTTGTCTCTGACGTGTCCAAAAATATGGCGTGGTGATGATGATGAAGGAGAAGTGCTGGGTGGTGGAGCGTCTCTGCTGGACGTCTCCGTGTCCACACGCGTGTGTCTGTCCACACGCGTGTGTCTGTCCACACGCGTCCACACGCGTCTACATGTCGGTGTCTCCGTCGTAGGCCAGGGTCAGAGGTTTCAGGCGGTTGTTCTGTTGTCTCTGTCGCTGAGGACGCTTTGGCTTTTTACTGCGGGAACAAAAAAAAGACCGAGACACTTTCAGTTTCACGATATCAGCGTCAAGTCTCTGCTGGACGTCTCCGTGTCCACACGCGTCTACATGTCGGTGTCTCCGTCGTAGGCCAGGGTCAGAGGTTTCAGGCGGTTGTTCTGTTGTCTCTGTCGCTGAGGACGCTTTGGCTTTTTACTGCGGGAACAAAAAAAAGACCGAGACACTTTCAGTTTCACGATATCAGCGTCAAGTAAGAACAGAAGAATCTGTTTTATAAACACGTGGTTATCGTCGCTGCTGTGTTTACTTTTTATTTTTATTTATTTCTTTTTTTTTTGGCTTTAGTTGTACATTTTTATTTCAGTTTTTTTCTTTTATCTTTGTGTGCTGCTCTCACTTTCTAATTTATTTTATTCTAAAATGAACATATATATGTGTATATATATATATGCAGTATTGTGCATAAGTCTTAGGCCACCATTAGATTTGTTGTTTTAGCAATGCTATAATGACCATACTGTACAATTTTATATATATATACATATATATATACACAGAGTCAGGAAAAATACTGGACTAATTTTTATCCTTTACTGTACCTTTTTTTACGGCTGCAACTAAGGATTATTTTGACAATCAATTACTTTGTCGATAATTTGTTGGTTGTTTGGTTCAGAAAATGTTGATCAGTGTTTGTCAAACCTGGAAATGATGATGTTTCTCAAATGTTTCAGTTTTAATGATTTCTTTGTTATTTAGAGCAAAGAAGCCAAAAATTATTCACATTTAAGAAGCCGAAAGATCACACAAACTCGTTTTAATTATTAAACAAAAGAGATGTAAACCAATTCGTCAATTATCAAACTAGTTGGCGATTAATTTAATAATAAAAGTGAAAAACTGTTGCAGCCCTCAACTTTTTTAAAAAAATGTTTGCCTTTTATTTTTATTATTTACGATGATCATTTTTGTTACTATTTTGATATGATGTCAAAACTACAGTATAACTTAATTTTCATAATATTACAAATGTTTTTCATTATTTTCTGTTTACTGTTATGATATACACCAGCGCCCCCTGTGACCCTCAGTAGATAAAGTGGTAGAAATGAGTGAGTGAATAGACGGGTCTATTTCAAGGACCCATGTCTATTTAGGGTATTTTCAAAAAACTTTCAAGGACCTTGATTTTTTTTTCAAATTCACAAAGTTTCAAGGGTTTCAAGGACCCATGTCGATTTAGGGTAAAGTTCACGTTTCACAACAAAAATGA
>JAFBJR010000995.1:65486-85904 GCA_016785285.1 Brachirus orientalis | reverse complement strand
GGAAAAGTCTGTCTAACAGTGAGATAAAGACGTGAACATGTTCTGAAGATATTGTGGACTTAAAATGATGGATTTGCTATCATTCATTCATTCATTTGTTTATCTCCTTGTATAGTAACTGAAACCCTAATCCCACTGTGAGTGATGTATTTCTCTACAGGACAATGGCTGCCACCAATCCTATTAGAGGTTTATCAGGATAAGATGTCATACCAGTGCACACACACACACACGGAGAGAGTCCAGTTCCTGATGAGGGCAGCTCAGCACTGGGTCATAACATACAACAGGTACCAATGAGATTTTCAATACTTGATACTTTATTTTAACTTCTCATTGTGTAAAATAAAAGATTTAGGCTTAAAGATTTAAGATTCCAGCATTTTAATGGTGGTCCCATCTCTGTGATGCTGCAGCTCGGTTTGGTTATGTTTCCATTCTATACTTCCACTTCCTGTTTTATTTGGACGACTCTTAACATTTCCTGTCTTTTCAGTTGCTCAGTTGCTCATATGCTGTGTTGCCATCATGGTACGGTTCACTTTGGATTGGTAAAGTCCTGGGTCGAGCTTGTGTTTTGACTGAGAACAGTACCTTTACTTGGAACTGAGCCAGTCTAGCTCCACCCAGACTGTACCGTACCGTACCGTACCGTACCATTTTACTCTGGTACCCTAAGATTGATTATTTTTGGTTCATAAATTTCAAACTGGGCTGTTCACACTTCAGACAGATCTTGCAAAGTTCCAGAAGTAAGCAACTCACTGCCACCGTCAGCAGGTGGCGGCTGTGAGTAAATAGTGATAGTTATGGTTCCAACAGATGGTAGAGCACGCGATTCGGTTGCCGGATCAATCACCTCGTTAACTTCATGTTGTATGAATTCCAGTGTTACTGTCTCATGTGCGACCTTTTTGTTTTTCAACTTTGCTTTTCTTGGACGACGTCCGTAACTCACTTTCAGTTCTTCGACAGGTTTTTCTCATCTGGATTTAAAGTCTACATCGAAAACCCAACGCTGTCGTTATATCTGGACTGTGATGATAACCCGCTAACTGAGCTTTATTCTGCTCCCAGATGACAAATAAAAGTCAAGGAAAAACCTGTGATGAGGTGTCCTTCTGTGTGGCTGATCGTCTTGTCTCTGATTGGCTGGTGTTTCCTGACTGTGACCAGTGACAAACACAAAGACAGTGGACATGATGAGGACGTCCACCCCAGAAATAACCTGGGATGTCCCGCATATAAATATGGAAACAGACTGGGACGTCAACAAGGACAACTACGAGGACAACTACGAGGACGCCGACTGGCATCCTCCGACGTCGCTCCTGGAAACAAGCCCCGCCCCCTCGCCTGGCAGTCCGCCGTTGGCACGCGTTGGCGCTGCTGTCGTTAAAAAGGCCACCAACCAAACGGCGAGCTCTTCGGCGCCTCAGTGTGGCGAGTCCAGCAGCCAGCTGACGTCGAACGGCCAGTGCCGACTGACGGCAACGCTGCCCCCTGTGGGCACGTCGCAGAAACGCTGTCCAGACATGTTCCGCTGCGCAGACGACGTCTCCTATTGGCTGCTAGAGAACCAGAACAGGAAGGAACAGCAGGAGGAGCTGAGGAACCACGGACACCGAGTCAAAGTGCTGGAGGTGCAGGTCATAACTCTAATTACCATATTTAATATTACCATATACACTGCAAATACTGCCCTATTAGAAATAAGCCAAATATTATGAATTTAATTACAGTTACCTTCTTAGTTACCTATCTAAGTAAATGTTGTTTGACTTGCAAACTTCAAACTAGCTTGTAAATCTGCAGCCACTTTGTAATGTTCTTTAAAATGAGGAAAAACAGGACAAAATGTAAGAAAGCTGTTATTATCTCTCCTGTAAGAAATGTTGACATAACATGAGACTTTCTTTATTTGATGAAGCTGAATTTAAGAGTTTATACCTTTGACTTTCTTCTATTTGCTCCCACACAATCTGTGAGAGTGAATTTCACTTCTGTATTTAACAAAAAAACACACAAACCACTGTTTTAGCTTCTTGCTGATAATTAAATCTTAAAATGAACTATATTATCTGATTTCTGCTTCAAATTTAATTATTTTTCTAGAACCTGACAACCTAGCAAAAACCAGACAATTTCCCAGAAATTCAAGTTTTCTTAAAAATCAATTTTTGAACTATGAATTATGAACCTACTGTGTTCGTTTTGACTTGGAAACTCCTACTTTTGCTCTACTTTTAATAAACCAATTTTTGGCCTCTAACCCTAGTTCTAATTTCAAGTTCTTCCTTGTCTTCTGGATTTGATTGCAGTTCTCTATTCATTTCCAATGGGAGAAAAGTTGCAGGAATTGTTGAATATTTGAGTATAGTTAAGTATAAATAGCTGAAAAAAAAATGGGAGAATGGTTTTGTACAGAGACTCTGGTGAAGTATTAGCATGAAGTGATTTGATTGGAAAGTTGAACGTTTGTTAGCCAATGTCGCAGGTGGGGCGGAGCAACTCGACTTTGCAACATGTGGCGACGCCACATTTAAATGTTGCCACAAGCATCATTTCCATTAGAATTCTGCAGCGTTAGCTTGTGACTGCGGCATTGACTGACTTCACCATGACAGCGCCCCCTTCTGGGACCATCTCTCTGTCCTCACACTCACTAAATCCACCTTCACCCTGAGCGCTAACGAGATTAGCTGCAGGCTTTAGCATGAAGTGCCTGACACTGAGTCTCCAGACTTTTGTTGTGCTCCATTTAAATTGAGTGGGAGTCGTTCTTTGAGCAGAAATGCCCTTTGACCTCTGATTTTCGTGTTGCTATGCTGTTTTTGAGAATTGTAACTGACTGGTAGCATTAACAGTGGCTAGCCTAAGATACATTTGCATCCATGACCCATTCTTTTCTGGAATGCGGTATATCTGCTACAGTGTGTGTCTTAAATGGGAGAGTTGTAATACACAACTTCACCACTAGGTGTTGGTAAAATCCAGACCCTGAACTTTAAAGTTTCTTTGCTTCCATGCAAAGATGTTTTCAGCAGAACAACTTCACCAAATTCACTTACTTTTCTTCCTCCTGTTTCTTTGACCTCAGGGTGAGGACAACGTTACGTTAAACTCGTCCTTTGACCAGCGGTTGCGATCTCTGGAGCTGCGTCACGCCAAGTTCGACAGGCTGCTCCACGTGCACGCGACGCTGCTTTATGAGCTGCGGGTGCAGCTTCACAACCTGTCAGTCGCCGCTCAGGGCGCGAGCCCAAACACGGGCCGCACGGCCGCCGGGGCGCCGCCGCCACCACCGCTTAGCATTCGGGAGACTCAGCCACCAGGTACACATGCAACAGACACTGCGGTGAGTTGCATGATGTTCGTGAAACACGACAACACAACGATGCTAAAGTTAGCTTCCAAAAGCTAACTTTTTTTGGGTCCCCAAAACAAATCTGCAGAATTTTTCCAGCCTTTTACTTAAATCTTATGTGTATAAGTTTAATTTACTTAACATGTCTTGGAAATTATTTGTCGACCACTTCAAAATACTATGAAATGTTACAGATTTGGCTCTAAAATAGTCGCCACATTCTGCACAAATTGGCTCCTGTCATGATTTATGTTGTTATTTTTTATTTTATTTTTTATTTTATTATCACAATAGTTTGCCATCTTTAAATTAAAAAAGGGTTCCATGTATAGAAAGTTGATTTTCATCAGAAGTTTCAGAGGTTTTCTTCAAATTTACTTTGATCTGCATGTAACAGACATTTGAGTTCATTTTAATAATTACATGGTCCTTGATTTCCAGTGAGTAATTATTAGTTATTTCCTGTCAACAGTCATCAAAATTCTAAATTACAACTACTTAAATTTCCATACAGTTAGTCACTTTTGACAAAGAGAGGATAAAATGTAAAAAATGTATAAAAATTATTTAAAAAAAAAACAATACCACTTACGGAAAAAATAAAATGGAAAAGCACATTAATCTAATGAGGATCAATTCGTAAACAATTATTCTGTTTTGACAAATAAATAATAATAAATAAAATAATCTGAACAAAAACAATTAAAAGTGGGCCCAGAATAGCACCTTGGGGGACTCCATAAAAAAAGAAGTAGCATATGAGGCTTTATCGCTAATAAATGATTTATTTACTTATGTAAGAACACAATATCATGAATTTGGTTTTCGTTATGCTACGTAAAGTTGCGTCTCTCTTTGTCTCCCTCAGGTGGACAGTACCCGTCTTTCTGTCCTTCAGACTGTGCGTCTCTGTTTCACAACGGTGTCCGCCGCTCTGGTATTTACAGCATTGTCATGTCGCCCGGCGCCACTGTGAGCGTCTACTGTGACATGGAGACCGAAGGTAAGAAACTTCTACTGTACGTTTCACACAGTTCGTCATTTTAATTTGTTGATGTTCGTGTGTGTGCGGTAGGTGGAGGCTGGACGGTGTTTCAGCGCCGCTGCGATGGATCAGTGAGCTTTTACCGTGGCTGGTCGGAGTATCGCGACGGCTTTGGCGATCCTCGAGGAGAACACTGGCTGGGCAACCAGCCACTCCACCTTCTGTCCAACCAGGGACACTACAGCCTCCGCATCGAGATGCAGGACTGGAGCCACGCCCACAGACACGCCCAGTACGACACCTTCAGGTATGAAACGCAGACTTCAGCCTTATTCGGACGGGTTAGTTTTACTTGAAGAGGTGAAGGTAAAGTTATTATTATCAGAGCTTCTCAGGGATTTTAGTCCCGTCTGAATGTACCATGTCAGTAATCATTATCGCACAATGTCAATAAGCATTAGGGCGACTTTTACCTTTAACCCAGGTAACACTGATCATGGGTGAACAGACCTGCAGTGAATATATGCATAAATATTCCATCAGATTCGTTTTTCTGTGGATTTTCAAGCATGGAGTTGTTTGAAGACACATTCAGTTCTGAATTAGTCTGTGGCAACAAAGGACAAACACCATTTGGACATTTATCTACAACCGTTTGATAAATCTGTTCCCAAATGCTGTCGTCATGCCCCATGGTCTCAAACTGCCTCTGAACCTTCCATTATCCCCAAACTAAACTAAGATGCATTTTAGGCATTTTAGCTTTTATCTGCGCCGTATTGGTGAGATTTATTATCCGGTGCAAATCACCCATTAATAATAAAACTCCTGTGGTAAAGTTACATTACTCCACCTACACATGTAAAACTAATCCTGTCCATAAAATGATCCAAGAATTTCCCGACGTCCAGGAAAATCAGTAAAGTCTGGAAGAGCCAGAAGAATCCTGCAACCGTCTGTTCTTATTGGAGTAGAACGTTCTCTAAGAATTATTCTTTGTTGTTGCTGGTTTTCCTCTTGTCCACCTGCAGGACAGAGAACGAGGAGAACCAGTTCCGTCTCCACGTGTCCGGTTTCAGCGGAACAGCGGAGGATTCGTTCGGCTGGTACCACGACCGGCGGGGTTTCAGCACGCCGGACACCGGCAACGTCTGTGCCGAGATCAGCCACTCCGGCTGGTGGTTTCACCAATGTTTCTACGCCAACCTCAACGGCGTCTACTACAAGGTAGGACTGTCTTTGAGAATAGCAAATACAGGACAAAGTAGGGCTGCGTGAGTAAAGCTGAGTTTGGGCGGTTAGCTGCCATTTTGAAGAGTCAAATGTAGAATTTTGTCCAGCAACCTGAAACCTGAAAGTCAGTATATGAGTGAAAGGGTGGAGCTGGGGAAGAAGTGAGGGGAGGAGCTTGTTAACAGGTCATTCTACGAGACATCCACTCTCGCTCACACATTAGCCCCGCCCTAAACATACCCTTCTTTACGGTCTGTTTATCTTTAAAGGGGAACATAATGGTTTGTTCCATTTACATCGGAGGCCGAAACCGATAATGACGTCACCTCCAACTTCACCATGTTCTAAGTGAGAAACTGGGGGGGGCGGGGGGGGTGGAATGACGCAAATGTATCTTGGGCTAGCCATTGTGTTTTTACTGGTGGCCATCTTGGAATCCCATGTCGGACGTGCTCTGACTTCACAAGTTGAAAATCCAATTTGAGGAACTTTCGACTACAAGTGGAATGCACCATAATTTACAAAAGGACGTCATGCTGTATTGACGATAACCTGAAACTAGTGATTGACTCCATACAGTCCTCAGAGATATTTACAGAATTCAAGTGAGAAGATGGGTTGCCCCCTGGTGGTCATTCAGAAGAGTACAGCTTTTATACACTTCCATACTGGCTCCACTCACTGCACTATGTCCTGACACTGCAGGTCTATTAATGTTTCTTTCTACCACCAGGGGGGGCGCTACTCTCTGAAAGCCCAGAATCTGCTCGGGCCCGATGGCATCGTGTGGTTCTCCTGGAAGAACTCGGACTTCTACTCTCTGAAGGCGGTCACCATGAAGATGCGACCACGCAACTTCAGGCCTTCACGCTTGTCGCCATAGTGATGATGATGATGACTATGATGATGGTCTTTACCAAACATAGTAAATGTGAGAGTTACATTACTCATTACATAATGGGTTTCAATGGGTGAATCAAAGTAACAGTCGTGTACAGAGCTTTGAAGGATCATCATGATGCAGAATTTTGGCCACAAAATACTCTACCACACAAAAGTCCATAGAGAAAATCAGTGATTTTAGCATCACAGCACACGGGAGTTGCTGATCCACTGCTGCCTCCATCACTAAGTTCAAATGTCTTATTTTTAAAAATTTGCCATTTGAAATCCTTCATTCAGATTTACCTCAGTGACACAAAGTGACCACACGAGGCAGCAGTAGAGCAGCAGGTCCAGTGTCCCTGTGAGCTAAAATCACTGATTTTCTCTATGGACTTTGGTGTGGGAGATTGAAGGGAAAACTGATTTTAGCCCTTTAAACAAAAGACTCAGTTTATAAAATCTACATCAGTTTTAGTCTATGATATCTTAAGAATATATTCACTGCTGTTTGTAAACCACTCACTCTCCCACACCAAAGTCCATAGAGAAAATCAGTGATTTTAGGTCACAGGGACACAGGAGCTGCTGGTCTACTGCTGCCTCGTGTGGTCACTTTGTGTCACTGAGGTCAATCTGAACAAAGGATTTCAAACACCGAAGTGACAAAATAAGACATTTGAACTTAGTGATGGAGGCAGCAGTAGACCAGCAGCTCCTGTGTCCCTGTGACCTAAAATCACTGATTTTCTCTATGGACTTTGGTGTGGCAGTGAGTGGTTTACAAACTTCACTTTCCTGTTGGAAAAGTCTGTCTAACAGTGACATAAAGATGTGAACATGTTCTTAAATGGCTAAAATGTGTTTTTTTCTTCACTCCACACCAAACTCCATAGAGAAAGTCAGTGACTACACGTGTTATTTCATCATGCAGAGGAGTTTGCAGAAATGTAATGTTTAGCACAGGAAAAACACCAGGACATTTGATCAGACATTTATTGAACAGTTATTTCTTATTTAGTGAAACATGTACAGGATTTTCAGGGTCTCTTAAAACAGATGACAGTAGAATCACATCAGAATGGAGGCAGGTGTTATTTCCTCACACACACTGTAACAGGTGTCTGTGCTTCTGTAGGTCAGCTGGGATGTTTCCCTCTCACACTGCAGAGGAGAAGGACGTTTATGTGGGACGCTCCCGGGGACGGGTGACGTACTGCCACCACAGAGGGGGGAGGTCGCCCTCCTTGCGGGCAGGAGGAAGGGCTTCGTTCTTGGGGCCACTGGCTGGAGTCTCGGCCTGAAGCTGAGCCACCTGAAAACAAACCACCACTTTAAGTCACACTTTAAACAAACACATGACTCCTCCTACAAGCTTACTTTGAAAAAACATTTGAAATGCAATAAAAAAAATGGAATAATTTCTTGATATAAAGACTCTATATGGTCACATACATTACTCAAAACATCAAGAATTCACCTTATCATTACATTATTTAATTTTTGTGTGTTTGATTTTGGATCCAGCTGTCAACGTGGAGCTCTGCAATTAATCTTTTTCATGAAAGAATTGGAATTAAGTTAATTTTCACTGCCATCCCCATTGGGCTTCCGTAGTTCATATTCATGAAACACTGCAGCCAGATTTTCAGAGACCGAGAACAGCCACTGACGATTAATTTCTCCATTAATCCTGTGCTCGTTTACTCCGTAAAATGTCAGAAAATGTTGATCAGTGTTTGTCAAACCAGGAAATGATGATGTTCTCACGTGTCTTCTTTTTGTCCACAAACTAAAATGATTCAGTTTTTCATGATTTCTTTGTTTTTTGGAGCAAAGAAACCAGAAAATATTCACATTTAAGAGGCTGGAAAAATCACAGAAACTGGTTTGAATTGTTTAAAAATGAAGACAGGCAGGTTTGAGTTACACTTTAACTCGTGTTTGAAACAGGTGATGTTTGTATGTGTTTTAAGAAGGAAAAAAGGGGAAAATTTGTATTGAACTAACTGGAGTTTGGTTTTATTTGTTTTCAGAGAATGAGAGAATTAAGATGTTCTTAGCTGAAATCTTAAGTTTGTAATGTTTTAAGGTGTGATTTAAGAGTTCCCTTTAAGTTTTTTTTTTTTCACAATATAGAAACATAAAATAACTGCACTGTACACAGTGACACTCTGGTGCCACCTGCTGGATATAAATGACTGTACATGTCTATTTGCGGCAATGTATGACAGAAGTCGATTTGTTTCAGGTGTAAGACAAAAATACGACCTTTCTTTCACTTTCTGACAGGTTTATTCAAAGATATGTGGCCCCGAAATAATGTGTAAGTCTGTACTGAAGAGAAAGACTGAAAATTTAGTTTTAAAAATACTGGAAATGGCTGGAAAAACTCACCTCTTTGTCCCAGCTCTGCATCCGCAGCTTCTTCCACTGCTCCCTCTTAGAGAAGTAGTCGGGATACATGGCCTTCTCTGACGGATGCCAGAAATCCAGCACCCACTCTGGGACCTGCACAGGAAAATATAAGAGAAATCAATCACCACTTAGAAATTCCAGCAGCAAAGACGGCATCAGTTTGTCACTTAAAAAAAAAACTCTAGTTACAACTGTTTTTTACTATAAAAGTCACAAAAATAATTTAAAAAATGAAAACTCATTCAGTTGAAAATCCAACTGCACAAACTTTGGCCGCAACTAATAAATATTTATCAAATCTGTAGATTCATTTCTTGATTCACTGATCGCCGAGTCAATGAAATGTCAAAAAATGATCAGTGTTTGTCAAACATCTTGAAATTTGAATGATTTCTTTGTAATATGGAGCAAAGAAAACTGAAACTATTAACATTTAAGAAGCTGAAAAATCGGAAAAACTTGTTTTCATTATTAAAAAAACACTCCAATTGATGGAATTAATTATCAAAATAGCTGATTAATCGTTACAGTCCGAGCACAGACACTTTTAAGAAATAAATCACGTCCAGTGGGACAAATATCTGATGATACAAACACTAGGCGGCGCTCTGTCTGACCTTGTAGCAATCGTATCTTTCATATGAGGTTCCTCCTGGAGAGTCGGGAAAGATGTAGGGCTGAGGATGCTGTTTGGCCCAGAACTCCTCCTCTCCTGCCTTCAGCATCATGGTCGCCTTCACCATGTCCTTTTCATTCTTGTTCTCATCGAAGCGAGCTCGTAGCAAACAAGCGTAGAAGCGATATTTGTCCCTGTAACAGAGGCGAGAAATAAAAACATGTTGTCAAAGTTAAAACATGGAAACATGGCTGTCAGCAAAAACATGAGGAACAAAGACTCCTCTGATGAGCTTCAAGTCAATAACAATATCTTAAATTGTTTTTCCCAGCACGTAGCACCAAACATGTGACAAAACCATGTCTAACTTTAATAAACACAGACACGCTGCATGCCAACAGAAAGACACTTATAAAAAAACACTTATGATCACCAAACACAGATAAAATACCAAGTAATCAAACCAGCAGGTGTAGAAAACTGTCTTTGTGGGTGTAGAAAGGGTTAAGATCATGTTCACATCTGTATCTCACTGTTAGACAGACTTTTCCAACAGGAAACAGAAGTTTGTAAACCACTCACTCTCCCACACCAAAGTCCATAGAGAAAATCAGTGATTTTTGCTCACAGCACACAGGAGTTGTTGATCCACTGCTGCCTCCATCAGTAAATTCAAATACATTATTTTGTCACTTCGGCATTTGAAAATCTTCATTCAGATTTACGTCAGTGACACACAGTGACCACACGAGGCAGCAGTAGACCAGCAGCTCCCGTGTCCCTGTGAGCTAAAATCACTGATTTTCTCTATGGACTTTGGTGTGGGAGAGCGAGTGGTTTACAGAACTTCAGAATAAACATAATGCAAACTTAAATGTTCAATAGATTTTAGCTTCTTTATTTTGACCATTAACCAGATACTACTCACTCAACATAGAAAATATTTCATTCATCATCAAAAAAAAAAAGAAAAACAATTACTCTAGAAAATAATCGACAGTCAACAGTTAGGAACTTTAACCTTTATGTTGTTAATGACGTGACACGAGCTCCGTGAAACCAAATAACGACATATGAGTTGAACTGACAGATTTAAGTGACAGAGGCGGAGAGAATTTTATGGTACATGATGTTTATCTGTTCGGTTGGTAAGACTGTGATGCTAGCTGTCACCCCGATAAATATCCGCGTCAAACAACAGATAAGTCGAAACTTGTGTTTTACGGAACCTTTCATGGACGTTGACAAAGTCCCGGTTTTGTTTCCGTTTGGATCGGAGGAGTTGGAGCGAAGTAATGCGAGTGTTTATGTTTAGATTTTCAGTGACTTTGGGACGAGTGACCTGGTTAGCGGTTAGCCTAGCTGTTAGCTTCGCGAGCTAAAGCCAGAGCATCGGCAGCAGCGCTGTGTTTAATTGTTTATTTGTTTATTTGTTCGTTTATTCCTTCATATTATCATCAGCTGCTCTCACCTAAAGATGCACCAGGACTCCAGGTGTCGCAAAGATTTCTTGTAAAGTCGCATCACTTTCTGCTGATGAGTGAGGTACGCGGACGCCATGTTCGCCGCCCCTTTCACCTTCTCCCTGCGCCGCAGAGGATTCTGGGACTTTATGTCGCCCAGACGCTGTGACCGTAAAACGCAGACAAAACGCGCACATCAATATTTATTTTCAAATGTATTCGTGTTTAATTTATTTAATTTATTTTTTAATCCTTTTTAATCCTTTGATCAAAAAATTCGGGCTTTTTCCTCATTTATTTATTTACTATTGTTTTGTCAGGAGCTGAAACGTACTCCAAAAACCTCTGACAATATTTGTTTTTAATTAATAAATAGAAACATAAAAAATAACATATAAAAGAAAAATAAAATTTACAAAAACAAGGCCAAAATATACACAACATTGTTCCTTTATTATTCAAACAAATATACCGTATCCAATCCAACATTTTTTTGTAAACCACTTTAAAACAACCAGTATGAACCAAAGTGCTTGTACAGAATACTGAATAAAAGATGAGGCAATAACATACAGTGAAAAAAGAAAAACATAAAACATGGGTAAAAGTAACGGCCATACAACAAAGCACAGTAAAAGAAACTAAAATAAACCCTAACTCTGAAACATAAAATAAAATAACATCAACATGCATGTATATTTAACTCTACACAACAATTGAAAACAGGCGTTCAGTAGAATTAAAACTGTTAAAGCAGGTAATATTGTTAGATATACATGCATGTTGTTGATGATATTATTTTATTTTATGTTTTATTTATTTTAGCTTTATTGTTGTGTTTTATTGAATGGTTATTTTACCAGTGTTTTATATATATAAATTTATTTTTTTAGTATTTATTTTATTGTCTCGTCTTTTAATTATTTATTACTCTACACAGTACTTTTGTCCATACTGGGTGTTTTAAAGTGGTTTACAGATAATGATTGATTGGAATTCATTGATTGATTGATTGACTGATTGATTGATTGATTGATGTTGTGCATATTTGTTGTTGTTTTGGTCCAAACAATCAAGGAAATAATCATCAGAGTTGTGGAAAATTAAAGTAAATGGTTAAGACTCTATTTATGACAAAATAGTTGTAAATAAATAAATACATATATAACAGCAATTTGAATTTAAACACAAAGTGGAGTCCAACATTCAAAATAAAAGTGGTATTTTAATTGCCAAGTGAAAAAGGTTTATACAGGAAGTCGACTTGTGCTCTTATTGTGAAGGCGAGTAAACAGTAGTGATAATGGGCAAGACGAAAAATCAGGAAGGTTGTTTTAATTATTGCACGACAACACTCACACCGATTAACTGTTTACTAAAGCGGCGATTAACTTACTTTTCGATCAATATAATCGATTGATCGAGCGGTGATGACGACAGTGTGAGAGAAGTGACTTGCGTGACTGCTCCAGTCTTTACGGTGCTACAGCCTCATGGCTGCAGTCACAGCTTCATGTTTGTGTCTCGTCTGAGAAACTGCGCTCGTGTCAAAATGACTCAACTCAAGTTCATCGGTAAGAAACACGCGTGTTTTCGTGCCTTAAATTCACCAGAGAAGAAGAAAGAGCTGCGCTATAACGTCCCCGTCTGCTGCCGTGTTAGCCTGTTAGCATGGAGGCTAATGAGTTAGCTCTGCTGACAGCTGGGTTTTCTCTGATTTAAAGGAGCCCAGTTTAAGTTTGAGCTAACAGTCGACTATTTTTGCTAATGGATCAGCAAATTTTAGTGTTTTTCAGTCATTAAAACTAGTTTATCTGAATGTTTTAGCGAATATTTTCTGTTTTCTTTTCTCCATAAAACAAAGAAATCATTAAAAGTGAAAGATTTTTTTGTGGACAAACAAGTACTTGATCAATCAATTAATCTACAAATTATAAAAGTAATCGTTAGTTGCAGGTAGGGCTGCAGCAACTAATCCGTTACCAAATTAATCAGCAAAGAATTGATTCATCAGTTTTGGTATTTTTTTTTAATAATGAAAACAAGTAAATGCATTCAATGAATCTCGTAAATTTAATTGCACACACATAGAGACCACTTAACGAGTGTTTAGTGCTGTGTGAGTATGTACGAGGGCTACAACAATTCATCGATAACTAAATGAATCGTCAGCTTATTTTTACTATTTTTATAATTATTAAAGATATTTTTGGTGATTTTTCAGCTTAAATGTGAATATTTTCTGTTTTCTTTGCTCCAACTAATAAATAAATCATTAAAACTAAATCATTTTAGTTTGTGGACAAAACAAGACATTTGAGAACAGCATCATTTCCAGGTTTAACAAACACTGATCAACATTTTCTGTTGTTTTGTAATTCTGTATACATGTATATAGCTGTTTTTCACTATTGATATTTTTGCCCAACATTGCAATAAATAAATATGTCCATTAATGAATAGAAAAATAAATGAATGAATGTATAAATCGGTCATGTTATCATATTTATAGTCATCCACAGTAAATAACAGCTGCATCGTCTTCTTCTTGTGCAGATATCGGTGTGAACTTGACCGACCCCATGTTCAGAGGAAACTACAGAGGCAAACAGAAACACGATGGTGAGAATCTTGTTTTTAGTTTCTGCACAAGCTGCAATTAAAATGATCATTACTGATCAGTGTTTGTCAAACCAAGACGTGATGATGTTCTCAAATGTCTTGTTTTGTCCACAAACCAAAATGAGTCAGATTTGAATGATTTTCTTTGTTAAATGTAGCAAAGAAAACGTTTTAAAATAAAACCTCAACTGTCTCTCAGCTGTCTCTCAGCTGTCTCTCAGCTGTGTCTCAGCTGTGTCTCAGCTGTCTCTCAGCTGTCTCTCAGCTGTGTCTCTCAGCTGTCTCTCAACTGTCTCTCAGCTGTGTCTCAGCTGTGTCTCAGCTGTCTCTCAGCTGTGTCTCAGCTGTGTCTCAGCTGTGTCAGCTGTCTCTCAGCTGTGTCTCAGCTGTCTCTCAGCTGTCTCTCAACTGTCTCTCAGCTGTCTCTGTGTCTGAAGTGGTCAGCTTTTGTGTTTTTCCCTCAGATGACTTTGATCAGATTATTGACAGAGCTCTGAAAACTGGAGTGCAAAAGGTAAGCGTCTCATCTGAGCTGCCATTGTGTGAAAAACACCATTTAGACTCAATGGGAAATGTGAAGTGTGTCTCCTCAGTTTATGATCACAGGAGGAAGCCTGGACGACAGCAGGGAGGCTCTGAAGTTAGCCCAGACCAGAGGTGATGGACACAGTGATGCACTCGTGGTGGACGTCTAAAGAGTTTTTTTGTTGATCCACCTTGTCCTGTTCTCTTCTAGACGAGTTCTGCTGCACGGTCGGCTGCCATCCGACCCGCTGCGGCGAGTTTGAGCAGAGAGGAGAGTCTCAGTATTTCTCTGGACTGAAGGATGTGGCAGCGCAGCACAGAGGGAAGGTGGTGGCCGTCGGAGAGTGTGGACTGGGTGTGTAGAGTCACCTGTACATGTTTTTGTTCAGTCTTCAGGGCCAGTTCTGGTCTAAACACTGACTTTGTTAGACAGACTTTTCCAAAAGAGACAGAAGTTTGTAAACCACTCACTCTCCCACACCAAAGTCCATAGAGAAAATCTGTGATTTTACATCACAGCACACAGGAGTTGTTGATCCACTGCTGCCTCCATCACTAAGTTCAGATGTCTTATTTTAGTAAATTCAGTGTTTGAAAACCTTTGTTCAGATTTAAATCAGTGACACAAAGTGACCACACGAGGCAGCAGTAGACCAGCAGCTCCTGTGTCCCTGTGAGCTAAAATCACTGATTTTCTCTATGGACTTTGGTGTGCCAGATGCCATTTATGACTAAGTGTTGAACACACACTGATGACACCTAGTGTTTCAACTGTATAATGACATGTTAACGTGTCTTTTTCTCTTTAAGATTTTGACAGACTGGAGTTTTGCCCTAAAGACACTCAGCTTAAGTAAGTTTTCACGAGACGCACATTAAGTTAATGTCACTGTCTCAGTAATGATTTTACCTCTTGAAATTCTCTTTTCATCCGGACAGTGATGAATAGATGAAAATCTCTGACACACCCTGGACCTTTCAGCCTGTTTTCTCGTCTGTTTTTCGCAGATACTTTGAGAAGCAGTTTGACCTGGCGGAGGAGACGAAGCTGCCCATGTTCCTCCACTGCAGGAATTCCCATCAGGACTTCATTGGTACGTTTGTGCTCCAAACACTTGGTTTGGTTTTGGCTCCAGCCACCAAACTAATAATCTCTGCTCCATAAAGAGACATTAGGAAACCGAAGATGTGTCTTTTGTCTCTGGTTTGACAGAAATCATGAAGAGAAATCGAGACAGATGTGTTGGAGGAGTGGTGAGAACCTTTGTCTATGTGTTCTGTGTGTACTATACTACTCTTGATATATAATGTATGCATACATGCATTCTGTGTAAAGAGAAACAAATACACTGGACAAACAGCAGAGATGGAGAATCACACACAGACTGAGATGTTTTGTCTTTCATCTTGATTGTCCAGGTTCACTCATTTGACGGGACGGCGGAGGACGCTGCCGCCCTCGTCGACCTCGACCTCTACATCGGAATAAATGGCTGGTGAGTGGATTTTGTCCATGTGACTCATCAGAAGGCAAACGTTTAGTTTGAAATATTGTCACAAATTCTGTCTTTGCAATATCATGATGGATTATCATGATATAATCTTAACCTCATATTTTCCACTCCTACTGAGCAGTCTCTTTTTTCCTTTGGTGGTTTACAAACTTCCATAAAGAAGTCCATAGAGAAAACCAGTGATTTTCGCTCACAGGGACACAGGAGCTGCTGGTCTACTGCTGCCTCGTGTGGTCACTTTGTGTCACTGAGGTCAATCTGAACAAAGGATTTCAAATGACGAAGTCAAAGAATAAGACATTAGAACTTAGTGATGGAGGCAGCAGTGGATCAACAACTCGTGTGCTGTGATGTAAAATCACTGATTTTCTCTATGGACTTTGGTGTGGGAGAGTGAGTGGTTTACAAACTTGTCATATAAACAACTTTCCTAAATTCTGGCCAGTTTTGTGTTGTTTATACTTGCTTTAAGGAACATTACAGTCGGCTAATTTTCTGACCCAGCAAAATTTATTTAAAATCATTGGCAGATTATTTTTTTAAAAAGTGATTTTAAATCAACTTAAGAACATTTGGCTGATTTCTAATAGGGCTGTTTTTGCAATGATTGTATATATACAGTCAGAATATTAGTTTCATGCTAACGTCTGTGATTGAAGTGGTTGAATGTGAAGTTTTTTTTTAGGCCAGACAATGAAAATATGTGACACGGAACCCAGAAGGTGGCGCTCGCATCACTCTTGTCCTCACTCTAGCAGACAGTGCACACATTATTAATCTATAATAACAAATCTACACTGTGTTATTTTTATTTTTCAGTTCCTTGAAAACAGAAGCCAACATTGAAGCGATGAAGTCTGTTCCCAGTGAGAGGCTCATGATAGAAACAGGTAAGTGAGGCTGAAACACCAACAAAAGTGGATGTTTGGACGTCGTCGCGTTCATATGTACAGTAACTCCTGTCTGCTCGTTCCTCAGACGCTCCATGGTGTGGAGTGAAAAACACTCACGCAGGCTCCAAATACGTCAAAACTACGTTTCCCACAAAGAAGAAATGGGAGGCGGGGCATTGTCTGAAAGACCGGAATGAGCCGTGTCACATCATGTGAGTAACGAGCCTGGACACGCCCCACATTCAATCAGCTGATGTTCTGTAGTTCACACGTCGCCGAGGTTTAAAAATAAACAAATATTTCCCCCTCCATTTTGAATAATAACATCGAGCACAGTAGATCGTTTTTAGAGACGTTTGTATCTGCACAGTCCCACATGAGTGCTACCATGACCATGCTAAACCTGTAGGTGGCAGTGTAGCCATGCTAGCCAATCAGAGTCCTGGGGAAAAAAACCTAATCCACAACTGAATCTTCACTTTAACCGTTTTCTGACATAATCGTTATCAGTTACCGAAAACTGAGATTTTGTGTGGACGAAAGAGAAAACCGCAGTTTTCCA
Organism: Brachirus orientalis; assembly: GCA_016785285.1. Classification (NCBI taxonomy): domain Eukaryota; kingdom Metazoa; phylum Chordata; class Actinopteri; order Pleuronectiformes; family Soleidae; genus Brachirus; species Brachirus orientalis. The sequence goes on along the minus strand of JAFBJR010000995.1, from coordinate 68,824 downwards.
GCGACGTGGCTACATGTGTACGTAGCCTAACAGAAGAAAATGGAGTCGTTTACTAATTGCAGTTACGTCAGACTAACATACGCAAACCTGTAGCTGGTACATTTATGGGACCACTAAATTCAAACAAGAACTAAAGCTGTAGCTAGCTAGTTTGTAGCTGCTAGTTTACTAATTTCAGCCACATTGCACCAACGTCACACTCTGCAAGAACCCCTTAGCAAAATATCGCTAAGAAATACAAACTTAGCAGCTAGCTAGGTTATGATAGACTTGCACCACCTGTGGGTTGTATAGATGTAAACACTAACGCTACTGCTAACGTTAGTAAACAGTTTTGGTCCAGCTAGCCTGAGCTGAGCAGGATGGCAAAGGGTAAACGATCAGATGAATGGATGAATGAATGAATGGATGGATGTGTTTTTTCTTGCACAGACAAGTGTTGGAGGTGATGGCGGCAGCGAGGGAGGAGGAGCCAGTGGAGCTGGCGAACACGATCTACAACAACACCATCAAAGTCTTCTTCAGCTCCAGCTGATGGAGGTCAGAACAGCTGATGTGACGAAGATCGGACCAGCTGATGTGGAATGTTTACATGAACAAATTCAACTTTTTTATTCCGTACGACCACACAGTGTAACTCTGCACAAGAGTCACAGGTGATTCAAACTCGAACCATTACAGAAGTGCCGCAGACACTTTGAGGTAATTACAGCATTGTCCAGCAGAGGGCGATGAAGACCTTATTGAAGAGTGTGTGTGAACTTTCAAATAAACAATTTAATCTGTCCTTTTTCATTTTTTTCATTCATTTTTTTTCACCTCAAAACTGCTCTTTAAAGAATTATTTGGCAGAAAATATATTTTATCCTTAAATTAATAATTACAGTAATATTATTGAGCCTTTTAAAATGCTAAAATAATATTTCCATACGCATGTTCTCCCCGTGGTGCGTGGGTTCTCACCGGGTTCTCCAGCTTCCTCCCACAGTCCAAAAACATGCCGATTTGGGGATTAGGTTAATTGGACACTCTAAATTGCCCGTAGGTATGAATGTCTCTGTGTGGCCCTGTGATGGACTGGCGACCTGTCCAGGGTGTGACCCCGCCTCTCACCCTATGCTAGCTGGAGATAGGCACCAGCGCCCCCCGCGACCCTTAGTGGATAAAGCGGTAGAAAATGAGTGAGAATATTTCCATACATATGCATTTTTTTAAGTGTTGTAGTTGATAAGTGATTTTTTTTTTCTTTTACAATTCTGTTTAAGAAACTTTATAAGTGAATGGTAATAAATTATAGAAACAAATCCAACAAAATAGGCTGATTGTTGTACTTTATCATACATAAAATAAAAATATTCAATTGTTTATGATAAATACATTATTAAAACTAAGCATACAGGTGCTCAAAATCTTTGAAAGTGTTTGAATTTTGAATAAAGTGATTGGGAAATATTTGAAATTGTATTTCTTTCATAAATAGAATAATTTACGAATTTCATTCCTTACCCTGGTTTATACAGTAGCACAGTATTTCTGATTTTCCACCAGATGGAGCTCAGGTATCACAGTTTGAGAACCAAATGTGTCTTGCACATACAGAAGAAACAAATACATATTAGAAGTAGTAGTATTTTCTATTTGTTTATTTTTTAAAATTAATTATATATAAAAGTTATTGAAACATTATTTTACAACACAATTCGAACGTTACTCATATTACATAAAAAGTTTCATATTTTGTCAAACGTGACACCTTATGGTCACGCCCTCTGACGCCACACGTAACGTTACGTCACATTACGTCACGTCACGTCGGAAGAAGTGCCGCTAACAACTTCTTCCTTCTGTCTTCTCTACCGGAACAACAGAAAACGTCCGGTTCTCGTAATCTGAGTTTTTCTTTTTTTCTTTTCTTTTTCTTTTTTTTTTTTTTTTTAATCAGAACGAGACGGTGACCGGTTTAAACCGGACGACATTAAACTGAAGAAGGAGCAGGAGCAACAGGAGGTGAATCTGAGCTGAGCTGTCATGGCGGACACCTCCAGGATCAAATAAACGTCACTTGAAGCCAAAGCGAAGACAACGTTCACTTGTGTCCGTTGTTCCATGGATTAACCGGGGCTCGGCAGGACTTGGTGCCGCCCCTCCTGAAGCCGTATGGCGTCCACTCAAGCCCGGTTAGGACAGCAGGCCTTAGCGGTTCTGGACGTTGTTCTGCGAGTTCCCTGTATCTTCATCATCGACGCCATTTTCAACTCTTACTACGAGCCCGGCTCGGGCTGGACCGGGGCGGTGCTGAAGGTGCTGCTCAGAGCCACAGGTGAGACTTTAAAACAAAACACAGGGGTTGGTTAGGGCCACCGCAGGAGCTAACGGCGGCTAACAGCTGCTAGCATCATTTCACCTGACGCTGAAGTGCCGTGCGCAGCTTCCGGCACCTGGTAAAGGTTTGGGTTTCTTTCCGATCCCGATAATAAACCGATACTTCCAAACCGGTGCCAAAACCGGATCTTCTGGCTTTTACAGTACAAATGTAATCAATGTATTTCTCTTCATTTCTAAGCTAAATGTAAACTTCCAATTTGAAAATGTTGAATGCAATTAATATTATGATAAACTACTAAGTTTGAAACTACTGATTATTTTTGCACTTAAACTGTATACGTGTGTCGTCATCACTTTACATCAGAGGTCCCTAACTTGTGGCCCGTGGGCCGCACGCGACCCTTCACTCAATTGCATGTGGCCAACCACTTAATATCAACTTATACTAAGTCATTTTTTTTTTAAATAATCGATTTATTTTGCATCATAATGCTGTGAACTATTTATCATTGAATATCAAAATACAGTTATTCATGAGCTCATGACTCTTCCAGTGACAACAATCTCTGACCAATCGGTGGCCGGCAGTCTGTCGGCGTCACATTAGCCATTAGTCAGATGAACTCATTTTCTCCTCCACATGTACAAATGTGGATGAAATCATTAGCCCCCATGAAACATGTCATTGTTTTAAAGTTACTTCCCAAGTGCTGTTAAACAGAGCAAATAATTTTTAACCCAGATTATTCATCAAAGCATGTCCTTTGGTCAGATGAGACCAAACTAGAGCTCTTTGTCCACAGAGTCATTGTTTCTGTTTGGAGACAGAAGACAGAGGCGTATAACCCACAGTGAAACACGGTGGTGTGAGGATTATGCTGTGGGGATTATGATTCAGTGAGTCTGGAACTGGGAATCTCATCAAGGTGGAAGGAATCATGAAGAAAGAAGGAGATGTGAAGATTTGGAAAGAAAACCTGAAGCAGTCAGCAGCAAAACTGGGTCTGGGTCGT
>JAFBJR010000995.1:17816-65439 GCA_016785285.1 Brachirus orientalis | reverse complement strand
ATCTGGAGGAGCTGGAGAGATTTGCCAAAGAAGAATGGGCTGGGATTCCTCAGGAGACGAGTCAGAGACTTGTTGAAAACTACAACAAACCACTGCAGGCTGTTATCCAGCAACAAGGAGACACAAGTTACTGTTAGCATCAGGGGGACAATCATGTTGACCCTGGTAGTTTATGGTTTTTGTGGAATCATTTCATTTCTGTGTGCAAAGACGGAAGGTGGAGGCATCCAAAATGAAACTGGTTGAAAAAGCTGTGTTAAAAAAACCTTTGCTCTGTTTAACAGAACGTGGGAGATACTTTTAAAACAGTCACATTTTCATTAGGGGCTAATAATTTTGTCCTCAACTGTATACTCAGACTTGGGTTGCCTGTCTTCGTGGGACTACAGCCTTAGTCCGATTAAACTTTGCATGTAAACGTACTGACTGTATCATCAGGAATTACTGCTGTGTCCCATTTGTTGTTGGGACCCAGACTTTCCAACCTTGGCAACTCGGACCAACCTTTGCTGCTAAAAACTAATTTTCCACAAGCATTTGCTTTACATTAAACAATACATTTGTTTTATTTTAGATAAAAGTTATGAAAACACATAGTCTTTATGAAAGCTTTATAATATTTTTATGTAATGGTCTGATCTCTTTATTTACTTAGTCGTCCTGCTACAATTGTTCAAGTTTTATTAATTAAAAGATTTGATGTAGGCATCTGCACTAGAGCTGCAACAATTGATTGATTACTAACTCAATTATCAACTATTCGGATCATTGATTAATCAGTTTATTTTTTTAATAATTAAATCAAGTTTCTCCAATTTTTCAGCTTCTTACATGTGAATATTTTCTGGTTTGTTTGCTTCTTATAACAAAGAAATCACTTGTGGGCAAAACAAGACCTTTGAGAACATCATCATTTCCAGGGTTGACAAACACTGATCAACATTTCTGACATTTTATGGACCAAACAACTAATCAGTTATGAGGAAAATAATTGATAGCCTGTTCTGTTACTTTGTGTGAAAAGGCAGCAGGTTTATTATCATGTTTGTTGCACTAGACAGGTTTCGGTGACTCTTCTCTTCTTCTCCCATTCGCTCACATTTGTAGAAATGCCTGTGGAAAGACAAACAAGCTGCAGATTATGCAACGTACGTACAGTTTGTGGACTTTTGAACGGCTCTGTTGTCGTACTGTTGGCTCAGAGTTTGAAGAGGCCGTTAAGGTGCCACATGAAGTGAGCCCGGCCAACACTGCCCAGTCGTCTTTGAGTTTAGTTCCCAGCTCATACATCTCGTTTAATACTGTTAAGATGGATTTGAACTTTAAGAAAACAAGACGTGAGAGAGTTTAGTTTACTTAAAACAAAAGTGATCCAGTGTTTGACTCTGTCCTGGAGCAGAAACTTTCTCAGGCAGCAGAAAATAAATAAACGCAAGAGTAAACGTAGACCAATGTTAGTTTTTCTTTGGCCACTGTAGAGCTGCTGCAACTAACTTAATATGTCAGTCATTCTCTCCATTAATGGGCTAATCATTTGGTCCATAAAAGGTTGTTTTGTTTTGTCCACAAACCAAAATGATTTCTCTGTTATATGGAGCAAAGAAAAGTTCTATTCACATTTGAGACACTCTCGCGATTCATCGGTCATCATAATAGTTTATTCATTTAGTAATTGGTTAATAATGATTTTGGCTCTAGTTGTTTTTAAACAGGCTTTTTCACAACAGACATTTTGTTACTTGTTGGATATTATATCTATATATGGTGAGACAAAATTTGATGTTAGATTTTGGATATCGTCAGATCACACGATAAAGTATCTGTGACGACTTTTCCTGTTTTTAAAGGCTGTTGCATTGATAATTAGCATATTTATTATATTGCCCACGTTTATGATTTGCACTAAATATTATACATACTGATTAAAAAAATACATGGAATTGACCAAATTATATTTTTTGTTGTAGCAGAATTTGATGTCATTGTTTCAAACTCACTGAAATAGTTATTTTAACTACATAAGTAATCTGATTTCATACAGCTATGTAATCTGAATACATCCACTAGAATAATCTGATTGTATATACTAAAATAATATACTAAATAACATAAACTCACATAATCTGATTAGGACCACTGAATTAATCTGATTATGTAAAACGAAAATAGTCTGATTGCACCTACTGAAGTAGGCATAAGTAATCTGTTTTCACCCAGCACAGTAATCCGAATACATTCACTAGAGTAATTTGATTGTGTGTGTATTACGTTTACTTAAATAACTGAATTAATCTGAATAAGTTAATAAACTGACCTCACACGCTGAAGTAATCTCATTTTAACTGTGTTGGTAATCTGAATACATCCACCAAATGAATCAGATTACACCCAGTGAAGTGATGTGATTGTTTGTAACACACGTAAATGTCCTTCATTTAAAGAAATAAAGCAGGTTTTATCTGAAATGAAAGGTAATAATAAGTGTATTGTAAGATCATGTAATCCAGATCATTAAACGGAGATTATATTTTATTTTACAGTGGGTTTGTAGTGTTTTGTCACTGTCAAACTTTTCATGGGTCCAGAGAAACAACCTGTGAGCAGCTTTATATCCACATTCATCTGTTATATTAGGATATAGACTCAGATTATACACTGACTGTTTAGAAGACATATCGTAGACCTACAGAAATATCATGATATATATTGATACTGAATGATGTAAAATAGTATATCATGATAAGGTTTTTTCCCATATCACTCTAGTAGGGAGAAAGGAAGAAATGCTTACGGTAGCAACAGACAGGAAGTTAGTAAAAGACATCACTGAGATCAGTTTTAACTAAAATAAGCAGAATAGATTGTTGTTTGTATTAACGGTGTCTGCTCTTCTTGTTGTTGTTGTTGAAGGCGTCCTCATCTCTAGCGTGGTGCTGCTGCTCTCTCAAAAAGCCTTGTTCAAGTTCTACACGCTCTTCTCCGCCGTGCTCCTCGGCGTGGCGGCTGTCCTCATCAACTACTATGCCACCTCCCACATGGACTTCTACAGCGCCTACTACAAAGCGGCGCTGGGCTTCCGGCTGCTGCCCAGAAACGGGCCGACGCTGTGGCTGGGAATGGCCGCGGTCCAGCTGTCCTTCGGCGTGGGCTACGTGTTCCTGCTCAACCTGCAGTCGGTTTTTGCGGCGCTGGTGGTGCTAGACATCATGATGCCCCTGTGGGGGCTGATCATCGAGCTGCCCGCCGACGTGCGGCAGCTGGTGGCCATGTTATCGGGCCTGGCGCTGGCCCTGAACACGGCCGTGTGCCTCGCCATGAGGCTGAAATGGTTCTACTACTCGTGTCGCTACGTCTATTTGCTCGTACGACACATGTACAGGATCTACGGACTGCAGCTGCTGCTGGAGGACACGTGGAAGAGGATCAGGTTCCCCGATGTGCTGAGAGTGTTCTGGTTGACCCGGGTCACTGCCCAGGCGCTGATCCTGGTCTATGTGGTGCAGGCGGTGAGGAGGGAGAGCGGTGATGCCACGGGTGGAGCCACAGACGGGGGCTCGGACCCACAGGTAAAAATCAGTTTTTATCAATATAGTACTGGATCATTCGCTTGATTATGAAGTCGTTCATTTACTGTGACTGTTAGGGCTCGGTCCACATGGAACCGGAACAAAACCTAAACAGTCTTTCAGTGCTCAGCACTGTTGCCTCACAGCAAGAAGGTGCTGAGTTTGATTCCCGGTTTGAGACCTTTCTGTGTGGAGTTTGCATGTTCTCCCAACATCAAAACATGTATGAATGATTGTACATTTGTTCAGGTTAGGCCCATTTTGTGGCGGAGCACCCAGTCGCAGCAGCTCTGATCAGCAATCCATCTGACCTCATAATTCCGTTGTGTAATTTCAGTTGTAAAATGACTATAAGGATTCTTTTTATTTTAACATTGTGACTTCTGTTGCCAGGGTTACCTGCTGAGTTGGGACGTGTTCTGGGATCTGACCAGTAACCTCATCATCTCCGGCTGTGACTCCACGCTCACCGTGCTGGGAATGAGCGCCGTCATCTCCTCCGTCGCTCACTACCTCGGCCTCAGCATCCTGGCCTTCATAGGTGCGCGTTGTGTCTGTGTGTTGTGTAGTGCGTCACTCACAGCGTCTGACAAACTGCTCCTGAACGTCTCGTTGTGTCTCTTCAGGGTCGACAGAAGAGGAGGACAAGCGTTTAGGCTTCGTGGCCCCGGTTCTGTTCTTCATCCTTGCTCTGCAGACGGGCCTGAGCAGCCTGGACCCAGAAGAACGTCTGGTACGTCACCACAGGAACCTGTTTCTTTAATTTACAGTACTGTGCATAAGCCTTAGGCCACCATTAGATTTGTTGTTTTAGCAATGCTATAATGACCATAGTGTACAATTACTTTATTGGAACACATCCTGAAAATATGGAGAAACACATATGCAGTTTGAAAATAACAACAAACAACAAAAATGCTTCTATAATATCAAATATTGAGTGTGAGCTACATTTCCACTTGAACAATAACACAACCATGGCTCTTTAAAACCTGGAATGGAACCCTAATGTTATTGGTCAAACCTGTGTTTCTCCTACTATTTCATGGCAACAAATAGCTGCTGTGAAAAAGGTCTATTATACCTGGTTTACTCCAGACATGTTGGAGCATTACATACACATGTTACACAAGTTCAACTCATTGACAGGTTGATCATATAGTAGAAGACTGACTTTTAGTCACATCTTTTCAATCTGAACGCCAACGATCACAGAAGTGACATAAGAACAACAAAAATGCTGCTGGTGGACTAAGACTCATGCACAGGACTGTACATACGTGAATGCACCAGTCCACTGAAACCCTCCCCTCACAGGTGCGACTGAGCCGGAACATGTGCCTCCTGCTGACGGCCATCCTCCACTTCATCCACGGCATGACCGACCCGGTCCTCATGTCCCTCAGCGCCTCCCAAGTCTCCTCCTTCCGCCGTCACTTCCCCGTCCTGCTGGTGTCTCTGGCGCTCTTCGTGCTGCCCGTGGCGCTCAGCTGCACCCTTTGGCACCACTACGCCCTCAACACCTGGCTGTTCGCCGTCACCGCCTTCTGCGTGGAGCTCTGCCTCAAGGTGAGGGCGGAGTCTATACTGTCAGATCACTGTCGTTCCTGATGACAAGCTCGGGTACCTTCTGCTTTTCAACCTGTTTTTTTAAAGTCAAAGTTTCTTTTCCACCAACATTACCGGGTACTTTTATTACCAGGTACTTATTTAGCCTGTTAATTGGTGTATTGTTTTTTGTGTTTGTTTCTCAAACCCCGTTTCATGTTAATAAACAAGAATAAAGTATGAAACTGTTACAGACGTGTGGAGGGGGGTTGTAAAGGTGCTTCAGTGAGATGGTGGGAGAGAAAATCAAGCTTTAAAATAGCTTTTAATGACTAATCACTGTGAGCTGCATTAGCCAAATTATATATTAGTTTCTTCTCATCGTTGTTGGTGTTCATGAGAGGCTGCGCCAAGAAAAAGACACTAGATTTGCCTCTAGTCACTTTTTTGAAAAAGACTCACTAGAGGGTCTGAATACTCGCTAAATATAGAGACAAAGTTGCTACGTTCACAACACGGAAACAGCTGTAAGATGTGTTCCACACAGCCCCGCCCCTCCAAATTTCCTGTAATCTGAAAAGTCCTTAGTCCAGAGTAGGTACTACATTTACCCAGGTAATTTTGGCAGAAACTCGCCAAGGTTTTTTAATTACCTGGGTAAATGAGAAAAGTTCCTGTGGTAGAAAAGAACCTCATGCTTGATTTGGGTCATTGGACTGAAAACAGACAGGAGCTGTGATGGAAGTGTCTCCTTAAAGGGGCAGTTCAGATTTTGTGGTTGTTGTGATCAACTTGTGTTACCTGTAGGGCTGTGTAATATGAATATATATCTATATGGTTACATGAGACTATATATTACAGATTTGATTAGCCAAGTCTTTTTTAAGCCAGGGTTCCCATGATTATGAAATTCCCAGAGAAGTTATTGAAAAATTATTGGTCAAAATATGTGGGAACCCTTTTAAGTGAAAAACAAATTTGTTTCCTCCTTGTGTCCCTGCTGGCAGCCATGTTTTCTCAGCTTTTCACGTATTATCTTGTCCCTCTGCCTGTCTCCACCAGGTGGTGGTGTCACTGACGGTCTACGGCCTCTTCATGGCCGACAGCTTCTCCAACGTGCTGTGGGAGAAGCTGGACGACTACGTCTACTACGTGCGCTCCACGGGAAACATCATCGAGTTCCTGTTTGGCGTCATCATGTTCGGAAACGGCGCCTACACCATGATGTTTGAGTCGGGAAGCAAGATCCGCGCCTGCATGATGTGCCTGCACGCCTACTTCAACATCTACCTGCAGGCCAAGAACGGCTGGAAGACCTTCATCAACCGCCGCACCGCCGTCAAGAAGATCAACTCCCTGCCGGAGATCCGTGGCGACCAGCTGAGCGACATCGAGGACGTGTGCGCCATCTGTTACCAGGAGTTTGCGACGTCCGCCCGCCTCACGCCCTGCCACCACTACTTCCACGCGCTGTGTCTGAGGAAGTGGCTCTACATCCAGGACACGTGTCCCATGTGCCACCAGAGAGTTTACGTGGAGGACGAGAATCGCGACAGAGCCGCCTTCTCTAACAACAACGGGGCATACGCCGCACCGCAGGACGGCGCCGATGCCGCGGCCCCGCAGGCGCCGGGCGAGGACCGGCTGGCTCCAGAGCCGCCGGTGGAGGGAGGGGCAGCCGGCGGCGGCACACAGGCCGCTGGAGGAGGAGGAGCAGGAGCAGGAGGAGGGGCGGAGCTGCTGGAGGACAACGACAGCATAGAGTACGACGAGGACGAGTGGGGGACACAAAATGGCAGCACGCCGATAGAAGAAGACTATATTAATGACGACACAGACTCAACCGAGGACTGACCAGAGAAGATCTATAGAGAAAATATCTTTATTATATTTAAGTAAAAAAAAAAACAAAACAAAACTCAGCTTCTAAAAATGTCAGGGAAGTCACGTCTGTTTTTTCTTTTCTAGTTTCTTTTCATTTGATTTGGAGTTTTACTCTGTAAGGGCTCATGGAAGAGAAACTGCTGTGTGTGTGTGTGTGTGTGTGTGTGTGTGTGTGTGTGTGTGTGTGTGTGTGTGTGTGTGGAGGGGGAGGGGCTGCATGATCTTTTCTTTATTAAACTGATCTGTGATCCTGAACTTGATGCCTCAAACCTGATCAACATCAGCAAAGTTAAGAAGGAAAAGTCGAATTTACTGCACAAATAAATGTCACTGAGGGCCTTCGCACATCACGCTGACGAGTTGAGCTTAGAAACTGCTCGTCGTTTCCTGTGAGTGACTGTTTGAGACACGGGAAAGAATGTGTTCCACAGGAAGTACTGCTGGACGATACAAGGCAGAACGTTATCGCAGCATCAAAATCAGTTCATGTGGATAATTATCGCTTGAAAATTTTTGCATGATTTAAAGTTAGTTAATACCGAGCCTTTGTTTTACTGATATAAAAGAAAGTTCTGTCATGTTGGACATTATTGTAGGAGCTGCAACAAAAAAAAAAATTCATAATCGATGAATCTTCGATTCATTTCTTCAATGATTAGCTGTGTGTTAATAATTGTTAAAAAAAAATGTTGGTCGGTGTCTCAAACCTGGAAATGACCTTCTTTTGTCCACAAACCAAAGTTATTCAGTTTGAATGATTTCTTTGTTCTATGAAGCAAAGAAACCAGAAAATATTCACATTTAAGAAGCTGAAAAATCACAGAAACTTGATTTAAGTATTTTTTAAGAAAAACAACAAAGTATATAGTTGCTGATTAAATGATTTTTTTTGTTGTAGGCCGGTGTTATTGAATTATTTCTCAGCTCTAACAGGAAGAAAAGAGAAGTCGGTTTGTAGCAATGACGAGCTGAGAAAAAGCTAAAGAAGAGCAGAGCGTAAACACTTAGTTTCCGGTTTATAATCGGCTCAGTTTGATTTTGAAGTTGTCATGAGTGAAAATTTTGGGGGACAAGCTGTAAAAAATGTACTCGGTGATATTAAATCTTAATGAATCACTGAAAAAATGTCAAAAATATAATTTAACGTATTAAAAAAAACCATCTGGTGTACGAAGGCCCTCGCGTTTTTGTCACATGTGCAGCCCTGGTGGTGTGTGTGTGTGTGTGTGTGTGTGTGTTCGCCGACGTGTAATGTTCGTAGACGATGTCTTAAAGATGACGTTCACTTGCTGTGTGTTGGTTCATTAACCACAAAACTGTGGCGCGACTTCACAAACAAAACCGTGTGATCAGATTTGAGTTTGAGGAGGTCTTAATGAATCACTGAAAAAATGTCAAAAATATAATTTAACGTATTAAAAAAAACCATCTGGTGTACGAAGGCCCTCGCGTTTTTGTCACATGTGCAGCCCTGGTGGTGTGTGTGTGTGTGTGTGTGTGTTCGCCGACGTGTAATGTTCGTAGACGATGTCTTAAAGATGACGTTCACTTGCTGTGTGTTGGTTCATTAACGACAAAACTGTGGCGCGACTTCACAAACAAAACCGTGTGATCAGATTTGAGTTTGAGGAGGGAAAATTTTCTACTTGTGTTAGTTTCAGGTAACAGACACATGACTTTTCCTTTTAAAATGTTATTTACCGTCCAAGAAGTCAAACAACAAGTTGTTCCTCTTTCACTTAACTTTTTTTTTACTAACTTTAACTTTTTAAATCTTTTTTTTTTCCTTTTTCCTGAAGCAGTCGTCAAAGAAAAGTAAAATCCAACATTTTTATCGTTAACGAACTCGTCGTGAGCGAAGCAGCTTCAGTAAAATGGAGGTGACGGGTTGAAAATGAGTGACTTTGTGCTACTGTAATCGCTAAAATACCTCTGTCTTTACTACTGGTCCCTTGTGTGACCTCGCTTCCATTTGTGTACGTTATTGTACATTTAATACGACAAACACGTGCACACTTTCTCCTGTCGGATTTAAAAAAAAACAAGAGGATTGGTTTGGTTAAAGGTCCAATGTGTAAAATTTGGGTTCATTTGACGGAAATTGAAGGTAAAATGTATTTGTATTAGGAGCAGGGTATGTTGTTTTTACAGTAGCCCTCAAGGGACAAACTTATGCTGTGTTCCATTGACATTGGAGGTCCCTCTGTGAACCCTTTGTCGGAGTTGGAAATCCGAGTTTGATGCCCCCCAAACTCAAAAATTCCGAGTTCAGACTTCCAATGGAACGCACCCTAAGCATGTTTTGATGCTATGTAGGTTCAGCAACACATGACAAGAGCTGTTAACGCGCAGCTTTGCCAGTGAATGTTGATAAATTTTACACACTGTACCTTTTGAATCGTTGCTTCAGACGCTGGTGTTGCTGTTGCTATGATGAGCAGGCGCTGAATGGTTGAAAATAAATAAGTTGGTTAAAAGAATCTTCAGTAAATGTCAAAGTTGAGGTGCCAGTTGTTGTTGTTTTTTGTGAGAGGGACTTTAAAAGTACTTAAATCTCCTTCAGGGGGATTAACATAATAATTTACATGTTGTTTTATTTCTATGAGCAGTTTTCAGTTCAGTGAACGCACTTTTTTCCCTGGTTTGAGTTTTCCTCGTTCTGCCCGAATCAGGCGACGAACCACACTGACGATGACGGCACCTTTTTATTTTTATTTCCTTTGAGGCTCGGAGTGTGTTCCCAGTCTCAGGGCCGTGTGTTGCAGTCTGGAAATGCACTTTTCGGCACATTGTAAACAGATTCCAGGCCTTGAAAAGACATAACACACCAGGCGAGGTGACAGAAAACCTCTGAGTACTTCTATTTAATTTCATACAAGCTTGATTTATTTCTTGTAATGGACGTCCAGACGAAGGTTCTCCCTCGGCTCCAGATGCCGCAGATGTTCAGTCAGGGTGGATTTGTGATTTTTTTTTTTGTTTTTTTATTTTAAAAAGCACATCTGCTGAGTATTAACACTGTTTAGACTTTCACAGCCTGAACGTCTTTAGGGTTTGACCACAAACAAACTCGTTACTCATTACTGTTGTAATTACCTGTCAAAGCTGCGGGAACGCGTTCTGTTTGACGAGAATCAAACAGTGTTCTGTGATGGCGATGATGATGATGATGATGAATAGAAAGCTGTGCTTTAACTCATGAAGGATTATTATTATTATTATTATTATTAGCTTGATTTGTTCTGGAAAGCTTTTTTTAAGGAAAGGCGAAAAGCTGCTGATTTTTGGCTTATGTAAATAAATATTTGATATTGACTTTGGACTCTTCTTAAATGTATAATATTGAACAGAAACTGATCATGAAATCGCTGATTTTTCAAACGCAGTTAACTAGCTGCACCAGGAGATGGGGCCATTTTATATATAATTTATTTAAAAAAAATAAATAAATAAATGGAATATGACATTTCATATGTTAATTTTTAAGGTTTTACTGGTGTAAATGTAAAACAAAACAAATATATTTAAGATGGATTATAATCTTAGTTTTAAATTCATGGCCGGAAGTTGTGCATTNNNNTTTTTTTTTTTTTAAACTAAATGTTTTTAAAGAAAAATATATCTATTGAAAACCGTATCGAAAATTAAGTGTTAAGATTGACAAAAAGTTAATACATTTAAAAAAAAAAAAAATACTGAAATAACCCGTAACCGGATGCAGGACACTTTATATTGAAAGTTTAGTATCTATCTATCTATCTATCTATCTATCTATCTATCTATCTATCTATCTATCTATCTATCTATCTATCTATCTATCTACTAGACTAGTAGCTAGGCAGCTTGCTTTTAAAGTCATGGCCGGAAGTACGAGCTTTTCTCTTGAAAACCTCCACCGGAAGCCTCGCTTATAAATCCGGCTAGCTTGACTTGGCTCGGTTGTTAATGTTTAGCCTGAAGTTCACGAGTGTCGCTCAAAGATTGTGTGGACGGGGCGTCAAACGCGTCTCGGCGGTTGAAAGATAAGGAAAATGTCCGACTGTTAAGTTAAAGTTGAACCGACTTTCAGAGGAGAGTTCGTCCAAAGTCGTCGCTTTGTTTCCCGCTGAGCTGCCGCGACCGAGCGAGACACAACTTGAGCCCGGGCAGCACGCGCAGTCAGAGCGGGGAGACGGCGCTCACGGAGCCGCCGAGGAAAAACAGGTTTAGCGACGTCTCACCGCCGGGACCGGTTGTGTTAACTGGAGCACCATGTTGAGGCTGTGTCTCCAGAGAGTCCACTCTCCGGCTCTGCTGCAGTTACCGTCGGGACTGAGGCGGACTCCCGCACTGGAGCTGCTGCCGCCGCCGGGGACAGCGCCTCGCGCGCCCCGCCGCAGGATGGGCACACACGGCAGAAACGAGCCGAGGGAGACGCTCAACTCCCCGAAGAGAGCCAAGGAGTTCATCTACCGGCTCCATCCCAACGAGAGGACGTGTCTGCTGAAGGAGCTCCAGAGCTTCGAGTCCATGGCCATCGCTCAAGGTACGAGGTCGGAGGTCACGTGTCAGCTGTAATTTCCACACACACAAACCAATAGTGACAAGAAGTTCAGAGGTCGACCGATTCGGGGTTTTTTTGGCCGATAATTAATGCCGATTTCCTTTTATCCATGTTATTAACCAAGAGAAAAAAATTGAAAAAAAGAGTACAAGGTTTGTCTCCCTTTCTAAGAGGCTTTCTAATGCTTCTTAACGGGAAATTATTGTTTCGTCTTGTATTTACCTTGAAGACGAGAGAGTATGTTTAACTAGCAAAGAACACAACATTGTGAATTCATAGCTTTGTCTAAACCCCACAGATTGTCTGTCTATCACGATTTTTGTATTTTTGGTCTCGCTGTGTATTTCCTAGCAAACGACAATATTGTTTACCGGCATCAGTTTTGATATTTTTACATTTTTAGACGGCGACGAATAGCATCAGATACTAACTTGACATTTTGCACCGTGCCCCCCGTTGCACCGTTTAGAGAAATAGACGTGAAAATAAAGTACAAATTAAATGTTAAATCTGTGACACAGGTCATCAACAATGGGAAAACTGAAGTTATTGTGAACTAGCAACATAATTTGCAGTAATTGTCCCATGCATAAATAACAATAATAAACAATGCCAATTATCAAAAAATATCAGTGCAATTAATCAGCCCGAATCTAGCCATAAAACCCAAAAAGCTCCAGTTGCGTAACAAATATTTTTGCTAAAAAACAGCCACAACAACATTAGTGTGTTAATAATTCAGTTGCTTTGTTTTTGTATCTTCCTGTCTGGTCATATTTACGTTTCGTACACTCGACAACAACAAATAAAAATCATATCAACTTTTTTTATCAACACAGAACCAACGTTATCGGAGCCCTGAATTGCTCTTTTTGGAAAAATGAGTGGGGGGGAAAAAACCCAGCTCAAAATGGCACCATTGTGTTTTCATGTTTCCAACCAATACTCAACCTTCGGGGAAACGATGATGTCATGGCTCCGCCTCTTTTACGTGCTCTTATATTCACTGGCGCTCACTTCGCCGTCGCCATCTTTTGGTGCGAGTATCGTGTGGATGAAGACATTTCATGAATAATAGTATCGGGCTGATACTGAGTATCATATCGACTCCTCCCTGTAGTTTTTGTTTCTGTCCATATATGTGTTATTTCTGCTGTAGATCCCGATGTTTCCACGGTAAACATGTTTCCTCTTCACTTCAGCTGCTGCCGCTCTGCTGGTTTTTATAACAAGCAACACAAACATCTCTTTAACTGCAAAAAAAGTTAATTTTTTTTTAGACATACATTAAAAAGAAAAATCAGAAACATCCCAGTGCGGATTCCAGTGTGGATAATTTCTAAAAATAAGTAAAAAAAAAATATCTTAGTGTTTCAAGTTCCCTCTATATTAAATGTATCTATATTAAAACTTATTTTTAAATGTTAAATTAATATACTTTTATTATTTAATGTTAATTTTTGACTACGTTTTTATTAATTTTACCCTATATTTTAACAGGCAGAATTCTACACATCACTGTTTTTGTAGTGTAATTTTCTCTGGTGTGTGTTCAGTGTTGGCTGCCTCTGTGTGTGTGTGTGTGTGTGTGTGTGTGTGTGTGTGTGTGTCGCCCTCAGTTTGTCTAATTGTCTCCACATGGACCAAAACACAGTGACTCATTTCTGTACTGAAAAAGACATTGGAGTAAAAATTCCTCAAGCGTCTCGGGAACTCATCATGTTTCAATAATTATGGACCTTTTTAGATCACAGAGATGCAGATTTAAGAGAAAGATACTGAAGTGGGAAAAACATCCACTCACTCTCCCACACCAAAGTCCATAGAGAAAATCAGTAATTTTACATCACAGCACACAGGAGTTGTTGATCCACTGCTGCCTCCATCACTAAGTTCTAATGTCTTATTTTGTGAATTCTGCATTTAAAATCCTTCGTTCAGCTTTGCCTCAGTGACACAAAGTGACCACATGAGGCAGTTTTACACCCTTATAGCAGTGAGTGTATTATTAAAATATCGTACACTTAAGCTGATGTAGACTTTTGTTAAACAGCTAAAATCAGTTTTCACTCTCCCACACCAAAGTCCATAGAGAAAATGAGTGATTTTAGCTCACAGGGACACAGGAGCTGCTGGTCTACTGCTGCCTCATGTGGTCACTTTGTGTCACTGCGGTAGACCCGAGCACAGGATTTCAAAAGCCGAACTCTAAAAATAAGACATTTGAACTTAGTGATGGAGGCAGCAGTGGATCAACAACTCCTGTGTCCCTGTGATGTAAAATCACTGATTTTCTCTATGGACTTTGGTGTGGGAGAGTGAGTGATAAAATAACAGTCTTCCATTATTTCCTGGTGAAAGGTTGGGGAACTGTGGAACAGGTGCAGAGCAGTTTGGCTCCAGTTTGAACATAAATATTCAACAGTAATTTAACTCACAACCACATCAAATCAGTGTGTCTGAATGTAAAAAAAACTCTGTTTAATGCAGTTTCAGTCGGACTAACATGTTTTCACAGTTTTTAAAAAGTCCAGTTTTAGTTGGAATGCAATATTTAAAAATGTACTGTGTAGGGTGGATCAACATTTTCTGACATTTTATGGACCAAAAAAATACTCGTCATAATTAATCAAGAACATAATCGACTGATTGATTGATTGATTGATTGATTGATTGATTATGGAAATACTTGTTAGCTGCAGCCCTAGTAGTGTTTTTAATACAAATACAATTTATTGTAAACCTCAGAAATCACATAGAGGTGGTGCAGTCAGCTGCCCTGTGTTTCATGATGCGTTCACTGTCCTTCTGTCCTCTGCAGTTTCCTGCTTTGGTCAGATAAATGCTGCCAAGACCCTCTTCACTGTCGTCACTGGTGCAGCAAACAGTCCACATTTATTTTGAGGTTCATTTGTCCTCGGCTTTTATGAGTTGGGTGTGTATTTTCAGAGTGTAGTTTGGAGTAAAAGTAGAAAATGCCTGGTGTGAATCATCCCGACTCTCGGGCAGTGCTGAGTTCACACCCTGATTAATTTTGGTTTGTTGTATAATCCTGTAAAATATCAGTACCTTTTTTTTCAGCATTAGCATCATTTTTTACAGGATTAGCAATGTTTTTGTAAACATTAGTGTCAGTTTGTACAGGATTAACAATTTCTTTTGCAACAATAGTATCATTTTTTTTATGATACTATTTTTTGTGTATTTTTTTACAGGATTAGCAATATCTTTTTCAACATTAGCATCTTTTTTACAGGATTAGCCATATTTTTGCACCATTAGCATATTTTTTTTACAGGGTTACCAATGATTTTAAAAATATTAGTGTATTTTTTTTACAGGATTAGCAATGTTTTTGCAACATTAGCATCCTTTTTTTTTTTTTTTTTGCAACATTAGCACCTTTTTTTTTTTTTTTTTTTACAGGATTTGTATTTTTTTTAATAAATAATCAATCATTTTTTGCAATGTTATTTTTTACAGGTTTTGTAATGTGTGTTTTTTTTAATAAACATTAACATAATTTTTACACAATTAGCAATATTTTTGCAGCATTAGCATTTTTTTACGGGATTAGCTATGTTTTATAAATGTTATCTTAATTTTTACATCTGTAATGTTTTTATAATATATATGTATATATAACGTGTTTACCAACACGTGTTTTTCTGTACAGTGTTGGTAATATCTTCCAACGTTAGTAAGCTCAACCCCCCCCCCATAATATAATGAAACATTTGTGATAATTATGTTTCTAACCTTATCACAAAAAGTAAGAAAATTTGTGTTTGGTAGATTATTTCTTTGTTTTAACAATGCTTCTTGGAAATAAGTCTTATATGGGTGAGAAGCCTGTTTTCTATATTGAGCTGCATTTGTAAGGAAAATGTATTTGTGGGTTGAGCAGCAGAGTTGAGTACGTGGGATGTGCACATGGAAAAACTTGGCAAATCTTCTCTACACAATATTTATATATTCAAGGATTATATTGAATAATTAAAACCAAAGCCCAATATATTAAAAACACATTGCAGCGTCCCTACATTCATTAGAGGATGTGCACGGTTGAGTTTGGCTCTGAAAGTCTTGGCTAACAAGCAGCTGTCTCATTATCACCACCATCTCCACCCTCTGTTACTTTACTGCTAATTAACTGAGCTGCAGAGAAACACTGACACTCAAACACATTCACTGTGGAGCGAGAAAAGGGATTTTACAGCACAGGGAGCAAAACTGCAGCCTCATTAAAACATCAGAGCGAAGCAGGCGACAAGTCAAAGTGTCATCACGACAACGTTCCTCCATCAGAGGACACAAGGGGGTGTCGATCTGCTGCTGCCTCCAAGCGTTCAGACTTACCTCAGTGACACAAAGTGACCACACGAGGCAGCAGTAGACCAGCAGCTCCTGTGTCCCTGTGAGCTAAAATCACTGATTTTCTCCATGGACTTTGGTGTGGGAGAATGCGGAAAAACATTTTAACAAAAGACTCGCCCAATAAAATCTATATCACTTTCAGAGTGGTATGGTATCTAAATATGTTCACGTCTTTATCTCACTGTTAGACAGACTTTTCCAACAGGAAAGTGAAGTTTGTAAACCACTCACTCTCCCACACCAAAGTCCATAGAGAAAATCAGTGATTTTACATCACAGCACACAGGAGTTGTTGATCCACTGCTGCCTCCATCACTAAGTTCAAGTATATTATTTTGTCAATTCGGCATTTAAAATCCTTCATTTATACTTAAATCAGTGACACAAAGTGACCACACGAGGCAGCAGTAGACCAGCAACTCCTGTGTCCCTGTGAGCTAAAATCACTCATTTTCTCTATGGACTTTGGTGTGGGAGAGTGAGTGGTTTACAAACTTCACTTTCCTGTTGGAAAAGTCTGTCTGACAGTGAGATAAAGACGTGAACATGTTCTGAAGATGTCATAGATGGAAGCTGATGTAGATTTTACTATTCAGGTTTTTGTTAAGTGGCTAAGTCTGTTTTTCTTGACCCTCCCACACCAAAGTCCATAGAGAAAATCAGTGATTTTAGCTCACAGGGACACAGGAGCTGCTGGTCTACTGCTGCCTCGTGTGGTCACTTTGTGTCATTGAGGTATGTCTAAACTGCATATTTTTAATGCCGAAATCATAAATATAAACATATGAACTTAGTGATGGAGGCAGCAGTGGATCAACAACTCCTGTGTGCTGTGATGTAAAATCACTGATTTTCTCTATGGACTTTGGTGTGGGAGAGTGAGTGGTTTACAAACTTCCTGTCTAACAGTGAAATAAGGTCCTTCTTTTCCCTCATTAGTCAAGGAGTTATCGATGTCTTGTGCTCTGTATGGAAGTCACGGTTAGCGACTGGTGAACTCGAGGACACAGTGTTGACTCTGGGGTTTAGAGAAAAATCCTTTTCGTCACTGCAGACACTTAAAGTTGAACCTCAGCAGTTAATGAGTCGATGTTTTCTTCTTCTTCTTCTTCACAGAGACTCTGGAGCCCTCGCCACCAACTGCAGCACAGATCAGATACGGTGAGAGATTTTCACACACACACACACATTACTCTCCTTTAATGTCTTATAATGAAACTACAGTCTGAGTTTTATCCAACAATACTCTTGTGGTTCTGTCTTTGTTTTGACTCTGGAAACTTTTCTGCTCTTTTGCAGTTTTGTTCCACAACGCCATCCCCTTTGTTGGATTCGGTTTCCTTGACAACGCCATCATGATCGCAGCGGTAAGTTGTAAGCCTAATTACCACTGTGACAAGTTTAAGTGGAATAACTTACTCGTTCTCCGTCTCCTTAAATAACCATATACTACAGATCAGACTCTATAAAACAAATTAGCTTCCAGTACAGAAAACCCAACATCAAAAAGTATAAACTAGGGTTGGGTGGAAAAACCCATGATACAGTAAAGTATCATGATATTTTGCGTGGCAATATTATATCACTTTTGAGACACTAAATATCATTTTATGGCATTTAATTTAACTTTACATTAAAGTTTTTGAGGTTTGTTGACGTTTCCACACTCACAATATTGTGATAATATCATACTGTGACTCAAATATGGTGATAATATTTTATCGTGGCGTGTCTGGCGATTCCCATTGCTCGCATAAACATTTTAATTTGACGTCACAGCAATCAGGAGTAATGGAATCTGTGCATAACCTTAAATTAAAATTAAATTAAAGTCCTCCCAAACCTCAGTCTCGATCTCAATCCCAATCCTCTTCCCAGGCATTTTTTCCGAGTTTGTGCAATCACTCACATTTTTCAGTTGAGTAAATTATGCAAATTGTTTGTTTAATATACAAATCTTTCACAGTAACATTACTTTTAATTCTCTCACTGTCAAAAGATGCATCTAAATTGGATGGAGGGAATTCACGATTACAGTAGACCGGGGCATAAATACAAGTGTCGCGTAATTTGCTGCCAAATTTGTCGACTATAAAGTTATTCACGTTAACACTAGGAAGAGGCACGAGTGCCGAAAAAGAAGAAAAAGTTTGATAAATTGGTATTTTAGTGGAGAAAGGGTTGAACACAGAGTGCTGACAGGTGAGAAGTGAGCAGAAATGAGTCAACAATGGATTTGTTTTGTCATGTTGTCTTCCTGCGCCTCCGCTGCTGGTCTGACGGTGAGCGTTCCCTCCTTCTTGTCCTCTGTTCTCCAGGGAACGCAGATCGAACTGTCTATCGGAGTCACTCTGGGAATCTCCACCATGGCCGGTAAGAACTCATTCATCTGTTAACGTCCACCGGGACGCTCATCGAACATGAACGCAGAGATCCCGCTAAAGCTCATGTGTCAGTAATTACACATAAATGTGACTATTTGAAATACTCCATCTCAAATTTGTGTAGAAAACACAGAATGTAAGTGCTGCCACAATAACAATAACAAGAAGAGGTTTTTCCTTCAGGGCTGCAATGATTAGTCCATTATTTATCTTTTACAAAATCAATCACCAACTGTTTTGATAATCAGTTAATCAGATCAAGTCTTTTTTGTGATTTTTCTGTGTCTTTAAATGGGATTATTTTCTGTTTTTTTTTTTAAAAAAAAAATAATAATCAGGCTGCAAAAATCAATATATATAATTGATTCCGTCGATTTAAATGTTTTTTTTTTAAATAATTAAAAACTGTTTCTGTGATTTCTCAGCTTCATTATATTATTATAATAACATAATATTTCTTTGCTCCAAATAACAAAAAATAGGCTGCAAAAATCAATATATTAGTAAATTTATCACAAACTCTTTTGATAATCCATTCAGTCAATTTTAAATGTTTTTTTAAAAAACTAAAAACAGTTTCTGTGATTTTTCAGCTTCTTAAATGTGAATATTTTAATTTCTTTGCTCCATATAAAGAAAATCAGAGTGCAAACATCAATATATTAGTAAATTTATTGCAATAATCGATTCAGTCGATTTTAAATGTTTTTTGAATAAAGTTTCTGTGATTTTTCAGCTTGTTAAATGTGAATATTTTAATTTTTTTGCTCCAAATAACAAAAAAAAACACTGAAAACTGAATCATTTTGGTTTGTTGACATAAGATATTTGAGAACATAATTATTTCCATGTTTGGGAAACACATTTATCAACATTTTCTGCAATTTTATGGACCCAAAAGCTCATTGATAAATTGAGAACGTAGTTCTACACTTCAGGGCTGAAGTCTGGAGCTCGCTCTCACCGTCGCCTTCTCCGATATATCTTTACTTCTTCACACGGAAGCTGCCGCATGAAATAAAACTGAAAAGTCTTTATAAAAAATAAAAACGTGTCTCCAGATCTCGTTGCATTTTATTGCAGCACATCGCTCAGATCTCATCATAGCTGCTGGTATCAGTTTTTGTTCTTTTTATTTTGGGTTTTATTACACCATGAAAACACCATGAAGGCAGTGGAGCCGGCCCTCTCCCATCCCTTCTCTGCCAGAATATTCTGTTTCCATGGTTACCTGGCTCTCGTTTATTCTGCAAAGTGCAAATTAAAGCTTGGAGTCGGGCTCCAGATCAATAGCTCTGCTTCGGCGCTTCATATTTGTTTAATCATCATCCACTCTGTGGGGATGTAATCACTGATGACACTGGCATGTCGTCAGCGTGTCAGAAGCCAGAGTGTAAAGTTTACATTATTTTTATTGGTCTTTGAAGAAAGCTCATGCTGAAGTGTCCATCTGGAGTTTCAGCTCCTGTGGAGGATCTTTGCTGCCTCAGGACAGGAATGGTTTCAGTTGGTTTTGGTTTTTTAACTGTGATTGTATGAGGTACTGATACAAAGTGGGCACATTGTGAGCGCCACCTGCTGCCAAGAACCAGCGTAAGAAGGGCAGGTACAGTGTGTCCCAGTTCAAGTCTACCATATCTTCAGTATATGTTCACGTCTTTATCTCACTGTTAGACAGACTTTTCCAACAGGAAAGTGAAGTTTGTAAACCACTCACTCTCCCACACCAAAGCCAAAGTCCATAGAGGAAATCAGTGATTTTAGCTCACAGGGACACAGGAGCTGCTGGTCTACTGCTGCCTCGTGTGGTCACTTTGTGTCACTGATTTAAGTCTAAATGAAGGATTTCAAACACTGAATTTTACAAAATAAGACTCAAGACAGATGGATTCAACATCAACAACCTGCTAGTAAAGCAAGACTGCTATAAATGGAAAAAAAAAAAAAAAAAAAAAAAAAAAGCTTCTTACAGGTTTTTAAAGGATCTTTAAAAATACTTTGCAAAAATAAAGTGTTGTTTGATAACTTTAAAACAAATGAAGGGGAAAAAACACGTGAGATATAAGAACAAACTGTGAAAACAAACAATTCACGCATTGTTTTAAAATTAAAACTGAAATAAATCAGTTTCTTGAAATGGCCTTCATCACAGTTTGTTATTGCAGCTGCTGCTCTGGGGAACCTGGTGTCAGATTTGGCTGGTCTCGGGTAAGAAACATTTCTGAAAACATCTCATATAGTTTAATCATATGTTTGTTTGTTTTTTAATCTGTAGGTCATAATTATGAACATTAAAATATGAAAAACGCTCCAAACGTAGTTTATATGTATGTACTTTGTTTTAGGTTTAAATAATTCACAAAAAATACAGAACTTTATGCTGATAATGATTAATAATGAACATGTCTTTATCTTGTAGTTCATTGACTTATAACTAACATTTCCCACAAGCGCACTTAATACTACTGCCGCCTTGTGCTTTTGTTTTACTGTCTGTAATATTTGTATTTATTGTTTTAACAAGGTTAATTGTTATAGCAGTTTCACCCTCGTAAAAGAGATTTAAACCTCAGTATATCTTCCCCACTAAAATACACGTTGGATGAAACAGAATTAGTTCTCTGTCAGAGACGTGAAATAGATAAATCAAACGAAGATGAAGACGGCGTTGAGAGTGTGTTTGTCTGATGTTCAGTCTGGCAGGTTACGTCGAGGCTCTGGCGTCTAAACTGGGGATGCAGGGTCCAGATCTGACGCCCAAACAGGCCGACATGTGGCAGACCAGAGTCAGCTCTCACATGGTGAGAATTCTGTCGTCGTCTTCTTTTAAAAATGTAAACAAACACGTATGGACTGTAGACAGTGTCAGTGCCATCACGTGAGAGAAACCTATTTTATCCACATAGCAAAAGACTTGACTGATTAAAATCTACATCAGTTTAAGTCTACGATATCTTCAGAACATGTTCACGTCTTCATCTCACTGTTAGACAGACTTTTCCAACAGGAAACTGACGTTTGTAAACCACTCACTCTCCCACACCAAAGTCCATAGAGAAAATCAGTGATTTTTACATCACAGCACACAGGAGTTGTTGATCCACTGCTGCCTCCATCAGTAAGTTCTAATGTCTTATTTTGTGACTTCGGCTTTTGAAATATTTAATTTAGATTTAACTTAGTGACACAAAGTGACCACACGAGGCAGCAGTAGACCAGCAGCTCCTGTGTCCCTGTGAGCTAAAATCACTGATTTTCTCTATGGACTTTGGTGTGGGAGAGTGAGTGGTTTACAAAAAGCACTGAATATATTCTAGATATCATAGAGTAAAACTGATGTAGATTTTATAAACTGAGTCTTTTGTTTAAAGGGCTAAAATCAGTTTTCCCTTCAATCTCCCACAAAGTCCATAGAGGAAACCAGTGATTTTAGCTCACAGGGACACAGGAGCTGCTGGTCTACTGCTGCCTCGTGTGGTCACTTTGTGTCATTGATTTAAATCAAAATGAAGGATTTTAAATGCCGAATTGACAAAATAATACATTTGAACTTACTGATGGAGGCAGCAGTAGACCAGCAGCTCCTGTGTCCCTGTGAGCTAAAATCACTGATTTTCTCTATGGACTTTGGTGTGGGAGAGTGAGTGGTTTTTACTAACTTCAATTTCCTGTTGAAGTTTGTCTAACAGTGAGATAAATCAGTTAAAGTACTTACTTGATGAAAGTTTTTTTTTTTTTTTTTTTTTTATAAAATAGTGTCAGTCACATGGGAATATTATTTTTGAATTTATACAAACCACTTTTCTTGCCGCTGCAGGGTAAAGCCATCGGCGTGTCCATCGGCTGCATCCTGGGGATGTTCCCGCTGCTTTTCCTGGATGACGAGAAGGACGGTGAGAAAGAAGCACAGCCCTGCGTGGACGCAGAATCGTCACACTCCTCCTAATGAGTCACTGCAGCCGCCGCCGCCGCCGCCGTCGTCTCTCCTCCACACTGAAGACTTCTGCCGTCAACCCCTTTTCAATCAAGTATTTACAGTGTCTGGCAACGTTAATGCTCTCTGCACGTGCTCATGAAAATCTGATGACCATGTTCAGAGAAGGTTTCTGTCAGCGGGAGGTCTCACTCTGATTTAAATCCATTTTCGATGAGGAAATTTCAACATGGCCCTGTTTCCTCATTGATTCCTCATATCAATGCCACTCTGTATTGATCGACTTGTTTCTTGTAGCAATAATCGTAACATTAGAGCCACAGTGTCTGGAAATGGATATTTAAAAATCATGGAAAAAAAGAAAATTATGAGGTAACATTGTCCCTTTTCCCGCAGATAAATTCAGCAACGCTGGTTATTTAAACAAAAACTAAATCCATTTATTTTTAACCACACGAACGTGATTACTGCGGTTTCTCGAGTGTTTCAGTGAACTACGGTGGCCCTCACAGACCAGAAATGATGATGTTCTTTGTTTGTGGAAAACGTTTCTGCTTCAAAACATGAAAACACTCTGGTTTATTTGTGCAGGCTAATCTAAGATGGCGGCCTCCGTGAGACAAGACCCTCACCTAAACAACATATAAAATACTTATTCTGCATCTACGAACACCAAACAGATTCTATTTTAACGTGACTTTTACAGTTCCTGTGTCTCGGGCTTTAGCGTTAATGTCGTGACACCAGGAAGTGGCTCATTTGGCGACATATATGTCGCATTTCCACCATTTCACTTTTCGCATTTTTTTTTTTTAATCCAAACAAGCATAAGAAGTAGTCACTGCTCACATCTGCTAAGTTTATTATGTGAAGTACAAAATACCTAAATCACTCTTGATCTGGCTGGTTTAGCTGTAGAAAATGGCAGCACAAGATGGCTGCCCTCGTAAAGCAAGGCCCTTACCTTTTTAAAACAACTGTCAAATAACATATAATTTCTTATTCTAAGCAAACAATGTTTATTTTACACTTAAACACTCATACAAATATATTCATCAGTCAGTAAATATTTCATTAAAACATTTTCTTTGTTCAAAATTGGAAGCTGTTAGTTTATATCTGTCGCTTTTCTACCAATAACTCTTTTTTTTTATCTGAACAACATTAAAAAGTCGTTGTTACACACTTTTGCCAAGTTTAAAATAACTCTTGTTCTGGCTGATTTTATTTGTAGGAAAAAGGCGGCACAAGATGGCCGCCCTCATAAAGCAAGGCCCTTGCCTAAAGTACTCATTCTTAGGTTACGAAAAGCAACCGTTTTTTGTTTTTAGGTGACGATACACACATGCAACAGGCGTATGAGTCATTAATATACGCTAACATATCTATTGTACATATACACCAGGCTGAACGTTTTGGGAAAAATATTTAAATATGATCTATCTTCTAGATATTGTTTATTTGTGACATAATTTAACAAAAGGTTACAGTTTAATATTAATATTCACTGTTCTTGATTTAAAGTTTCATCAAACATTGACAGAATGACTGTTTCCTGTGACAGGATGATAAAAATAATCAAAGATTTCATTGTTTCCTACATGTTGCTGTTACATTTTGAAACATTTGCACAGAAAAAAAATCAAAAATGGAATATATTTGAATAGAATAATTGTTTCAAATTGCGATTTAACAACAATTTATTGTCCAGCTTAATTAGTGTATTAGTGTCCTCATACATTATATTAGTACTTCAACTAGTAATGATTTTTAATTAATCTTTTAATCGCTAGTTGTTTAATCCATAAAATGTTGAAAACATAAAATATAAACATTTAAGAAGCTAAAAAAAATCCAAGAACTTTTTTTAATTAAAAATAAAAAAAACAATAAAACCAATTAATATAGTAATCGATTAATAATTTATTTTTTTTAGTGTATTGATCCAGAACTGTTGATAGAGTTCTGGGAGCGCGTCAGGTTAGCGCTCACCACCAAACCCTGAAAATTACCGCGACTCTCTCTCCGACACAGATTTGAAAATGAGCTTATATCTGATTGGTCCTCGACTTTTTCATGTGTTTTGGTGTTTTTAAAGTAATTTGTCTGTGATGTCGTGAGGAATCAATCAAATGATTTAACAAAAATGAAAGCTGATCAGCGAGTTTTTATTTATTTATTTTTTAAGAATGTAGCCTGTAGCTCTTTAGCATTAGCTGCTAAATCGAAACAGGGTCACAAGAGTGCAGCCGCCATCTTGACTTCCACTGTTGACAAAGGTCCAGGCGACACAGGTGCTTATTTATTTCCCATCATGCTGCAGGAAACGCAGATGGTAGAAACAGACGAGATGTTTTTGCAGCTAAAACACTATTTCATGTTTTTATTTATTTGGGTTTTTTTTTGTTTTTTGTTTTTTTACATTTACATCTGAACCATAGATTGTGAATGAAAATTGGGCGTCGTCTTCCAGTTAGCAGTGTGAGGCTAACCAGGAAGTAAGAATATATCATATTAGCCACCAGGAGGCGACTTTATTGGTTGTGAAACTGGTAAAATAACGTAAGGTAACGTGGATTAATTTGTCCACAAAGCAAACGTATTCAGTTTTCTTTATCGGGATGCACATTAATGCTAGTTGTTAGATTCTGGATTTAAAATGTAAATTGTCGTTCCCAGAGTTAGCGTTCCAAAAATGCTACTTTTATCATATGTCGTCACTCCCAGTTTTGACTTCCGATGTAACTGAACATAAATGAACTGCGACCTCCATGACTTCTATGCTAGCGCCCTCTACAGCTCTTATTTTTTCTGTCTGTTTACTTTGTAAAGTGAAAAAAACAAAATCTATCTGCTGCAACATGAGTAAAATATTTTTAGTATCGGTATCAGCCCATATATCGGGTAGCAGTAAAAAGACCAATATCGTGCAACCCTACTTTGAAAACTGAAAATATTCACACTTTAAAAGTCGGACAACTTGTTTTGATTAAAAAACTTAAACCAGTTGATTATCAAAATAGACAATTAATTTATTAATTGTTGTAGTGGTAGTAAATTATGTTCAAATTTAGAGGAAAAAAGATGATAAAGTACGACACCAGTCTGACTGACCGTCCAATGAGAGTCCAGTTTCAGGTGATTTTGGAAACGTTTTTCAAAAACTGACATGACAATCAGTTATTCATTATATTCTAGAAATATTATCTGTTGATTTCTGATATAAATAAAGTGAATTATTACCTGTAACATACAATATGTATTGGCCTAAACACTTCCAATATATCGAACGATATCATGCAGAAAAGAGAAAATGATCACATTTAAGAAATTTGTTTTATTTTGTTTTTTTTTTTTTAAAGCAACACTGATTAACAGGTGATCAAAATAGACATTTAATTTAAGAATTGATCAATTGTTGTAGTGCTAATAAATAATGTTCAGATTTAGCGGAAAATAGACAAAAACGTACGACACTTGGGTCGACACCAATCAGAGCGCAGTTACAGGCAGAAACTGACAAGACGAATTTTGAGGTTTTAAAGCAAAAGTTTTTGTCGCGAGCAGAAGACGGCGTCCATTTTGATCTGTCTGAAACTTTGAACTTCCTTTAAAAACTAATGATGTAAATGTAAATAAAATATTTAAAATGCTAAAAACAGGGAGAGCGTCGCCTGCTACCTCGACACGTTTGTTCTTTTGCATGAACTGAAGCATCTTGAGAAAAAAAAAATATATATATATATATATATATTCTGTATGTGTTTGAGTGAACAAAGGAGGCGTTCAGTGGCAGAAAGTTATTTACAGTTTTTTTTTTTTAACTTTTTTTTTCTCTTATTTTGTTGTTTTTGACTCGGATCCAAATGTCGTTTTTTTTGAGATTCTGTCGCAATAATAATTAAAGGAGCTTTTCTTTAAACTAAAGTGATTCATTCATTAATTATTTAAACAAGGTCCTGTTTGTTTTTCTCAATGTTTTGTTTTGTTTTTTAGCGTAATTTTCATCATCAGAACGAATGTTTCGAAGCACATGATCAAAGTACCTCTGTTTGTGGTTGATGCTGTTGTGCTGCCACCTTGTGGTCAGTCTGAGCAGCAGCAGCTGAAACACGTATGTAACAAACACTCTGAAGATTTATGTTTGTATTTTTTGCAACATTAAATGTAATTTAAGCTACGACGTAATTCAATGTGGGAGTGTTTTTTGTTTTGTTTGTTTTTTTTTTACGTCCGACTCTGCAGGTGATGCTGTCATCTCATTGGTTGAAGCCCGAGGAGGCGGGATTTGATTCCAACACTTGAGCAGCTGTGAGGTCAGAGTGCAATGTACCATTTTCTTTTAGCGAAAACTGAGATTAAAAATTACTGTTGATTGTGGGGAAAAAAATACATAGTTGTGGGGAGAAAATCGTAAATATTTCATTTTGTAAAAACATTTGGAAACGCAAGTAATTTAGAATACAACATACAAAATATAACACTTTTAATGTTTTAATTAGGTTAATACAATTTGAAAAAAATTAACACAATTTTTATGTAACTTTTTCATCAGATTTTGTAAAACAAAATTTGGTAAAGAACTTTTTTGTTAATTTCAAATTATTAAACGTGTTTTGTTTAATGTTTTTAACGTTTTAATACATTTTGAAAAGTAAAATTTTTATGTAAAATTTTTGTTACATCAAGTTTGTAAAAAAAATAATTTCAGTATAGTGTTAATTTCAAAATTTTGTATTTTTTAATTATGTAACGTCTTTTGTTATATTAATACATTTTGAGAATTTTCAATGTTTTAATCGATTTTAAAAAGTAATGTAATTTTTATATCAAATTTTGTAAAACAAAATTCATTAGAGTGTTTGTTAATTTAACAAAGAAATAAAAATATGTAACGTGTTTTGTTAATTTTCTTTCTCAAAATTAAAAATTTTAATACATTTTGGGGGAAAATTTTATGCAACATCAAATTTGTAAAACAAAATTCAGTAGTTTTTAATATTGGACATTTTGAAATTTTTTTTTTTAATTATGTAACATGTTTTGATAATACATTTTGAAAGAATACACTTTGGAAAAAGACCTTTTTTTCATAACATCAATAATTTTTTTTTAAATCAGCGTCCTCTTTTACGCATGTCCCGAGATGAGACCATCTGAAAGATTACTGAAAAAGCGTGTCCATATAACTAACCCCAATAATATTGTGAATTTTAACAATTTAAAGAAGCATCGTAAAGTGAGTCAGTCATGAAGTTGTGATCGTTAACAGATATTTAAATGTCGTAAATGTTTTGCGTGTTATGAAAAAACCAGGCGTGTCCCCCCGTCATGTGATGCACTTCATCTGCTACAATTTTATTACTGAACCAAAACAGTTGATTTACATAGAAAATAAGACACAACGCGTAAAAAAACAAAGGTTGCATCGGACAAACGGTTATAGATAAATGTGACATCAGCTCGTGTGCTGAGAGTTTTAATATCTCGTTATTAAATGCTTCAAATGTCGTCAAATCATGGATTACCTTATGTATTTGGCAATTTTTTTGTTGGTCAAACATTTTAAAAGCAAAAGCCCGAAATCTGAAAAAACTGACAGATTTCATCAGAAAATACTTTACATTCATGTGCTGATATAAATAAAGTAAATGAATACATTTAAAATATTATAATTCTCTAATTTTTCAGTTATAAAGTGGCTGAAAAATCATGTCAGTTTTAAATTTGTTAAAGGGAAATTCAATGATTTTATGGTTCCTTTTAACAAATAATGGATTTTATATCAGAATTATGATTATTGAAGAATCTTAACTGTTTTGTCACATATGAAGAGAAAAAAAAAAAGAGTTTTTCCCCAAAAACAATAAATAGAAAAGAAACAACTACAGCTGAAATTTTAAGGCTGTAAATTTGTACGTTACTAATTTGAGAAAAGATAAGTTTGGCAAAGTTAATCAGTGAAAGGCAACAAGGGAAAAATACAACTGAAGAAATGTATCCAAAATACTAATAAACAAAGCATTTCAAATTTACAGTGTAAAAAGAAATTTGGCAACTTGTCTTAACATTAAAGGCGTGAACACAAAAACACTCTTAATTTGAAATAATTGAGTGATTTATTTTCCGAGATTGTTTACTGTTACTTGGCGTGTGCGTCATTTTAAAATTGACAAATAAAAACGCACAGTTACAGATTCGACGCAGACTCGAACGTTCAGCTTCACACGCGTCGTTGAAAAAAACACGTCAGCGTCACGACACGGGACGAAAACCTGCGTTTGAAAAGTTACACGTACGGGTTATGAAACGTTAACGACGGACAAAAATAAATTTATGTTCAGTAGAAAAAATGTGCTACTAAATTGTCTAACTAAAAAAAAAAAAAAAACATGCTTATCAAATACATTTGTTTATATACGTTTTATAAACGTAGTTTACGACTGAAAAATTTGTTAATTTGAATAAATATGTGGGGAAAAAAATTGTTTTGCCAGAACGACCACGCCCCCTTCTGGGTGAAAAGTAAAACTTTGCTGTGAGTAAAAGTTGTTGTCACTTCGATTACAAAAATAAAACGATAAAGTTTTACGGTTGGGCTGTTCGTTACGTTGATGAACGCAGCGTGAAGAGACTCTTGGCAGCACCTTTTTTTTTAAGTAATGAAACAGATCTCTGATTGGTATAGTATTTTAGCTAGTTAGCTGTATGACTTAGCCTCCTACTGCATATAAAGAAAAAAACTTTTTTTTTTACGTTTTCACCCAAAATGGGGCGAGGACGTGACACATCTCTATTTTGACAATTGGTGCGTGTATCCAAGTAGCAACAATGGATTTTTGTGTACTATAGCTCGTTGTGCTAATCCCCCGCTAACACGTTAACACAGGCTACTTGATATTTAGCACCTAAAGCACCTTATATACGAGTTGCAGTTACACACGAATATTCGTACATGGCAGAGTTGTTACAGTCGGTTCAACCACAGCTAACGTTGAATTTTCACATTGGTCACTGTTCCCGCCTCATGTGGCGGCATTACCAAGACCTAGCTTAAAAGCCTGTTTAGCAACATCATCAAACTGATAAGATCCGTCACTCATCTTGTGCTACACTGCTAGCATCCACCAACTGATTTTAAAAAGTTGATTAAATAAGCTAATGATTAATTGGCTTAACGATTAATTTAAAAACCCCTTTAAATTACGTTATGTTTTTTTTTGTTTTACAAAACAGTTGAACCCAGTCACCCATTCAGTTTTCACTCAAATGTAGTTTATATATTTGTAGTTGAACAGAGATGGCAGTTGTTAAATTTTTCTTAGTAAAATTTTCCATTTACTTTTTATTTTCCCTCCATTGTCATTACTTTGCAGAAAAACCAAGTATATTCACGTTTACAAATTGCATTTGAAAGCACCATTTGGTCTTGTGCTACATTGCTAGCATCCAAGAAATGTTTAAATACATTGAATTTTAATCTAATTATTGGGCAAACAAAATGTAATATTAGTTTGCTGTTGCAGCTAACTAAAGTTAAAATTAAAGTAAAAATTAAGGCTCTTTTTCTATATTTTGCTTGATTTTTTTCGTACTGTAAATGTGGAGGAACTACTGGACGCGACGTCAAACGCAGGGAGTTTCTCTAAAAGCGTTTGTGACAGAATGTGAATATCGTAGTTGTCGTATATTTTCCTGATACTAAC
This sequence comes from Brachirus orientalis, assembly GCA_016785285.1. Classification (NCBI taxonomy): domain Eukaryota; kingdom Metazoa; phylum Chordata; class Actinopteri; order Pleuronectiformes; family Soleidae; genus Brachirus; species Brachirus orientalis. The sequence continues at coordinate 35,497 of JAFBJR010000995.1, read as the reverse complement.
CTTTTAACTATTACATGTTCACAGTTCACCATCAGAACACGGGCTTCACGACAACAGACCAAAACACTTTACTCCAATTACTACGTCTACGTAGTAACGAGGTTTCTGTCGTAACACTTTCTATTACTACCACGTATGCTAACACGCTCTGTAAAGTTTAACATGTTTAAAGAAGAACAATGGGACAAACAGTAGCAAATTATTGAAAAGCACCATGACAAACTGCTGCTGATGATAATATAAGTTAATTGTAACCTAGCTAGCTAGTTTTGCATTTTCTGCTTCCCAACCTTTCTCTAATGTTTAAAAAAAAACTGCCAGTGTTAAGCAAATCAGCGCTCAACAGTCTGTACGAAAATTAGCAAAATCGCAGCAACTTGTGTTTTAAGTAAAAAGTTTGTCACAAGCTGAAATTACACTTTAAATATGAGACAGTGGCGCGTATGTAATGTTTCAGCTGATGCTAATGTAGTGTAGCAAATTTTAACGATCTTTGTGGTTAAATGTGTAGCTGTTAACATAAGTAGCTGTTAGCATCATTTTTTAAGAACCTCTAATTTACGCTCAAAATATTTTAATATTTATTTTTTTATTGAGTAATATTAGAGTAATATTGACAACATTATTGATAAGTATCGGTATCGATAAGCAGTAGCATTATCAGTATTGATTAAATTCTGTTACTGAGTTCGGATATTGATTTGTTTTGTAAAGCTAAACGCAGCCTTTTAAGTCGTAGGGCGTCCAAAGTTTGTTTGTTAGCTGTGACTGTTGATGCTGTTTACAATGATGGATTATTCCGCGATAAACTTTAACATGCAGGCTAAAATACTGTATTTGTGATGTTAACGTCTGCGCCGACAAAAATCCTTCATCACTTTGAGAAAGGCCGTACGCCATTCTTCACTTCGCTATAACCTGCACAATGAGATCCCAAATTTTCCTTCCTTTTTAATTAGGAAAAAAAATTATAATCCAGCATAACTTCTATTAAATAGAAACTAAATTAAATCCAGCACATTAGCTTTTGGCACCTTCAGATGGCACATAAAATACAACAACAACAAAAAACGTACAAACACGTTAAACAATAAATATGTATATTTACAATTAATGGTTTGATCTGAAAATACTCCGTCCTCCCTCTGGTTAACTTTTTTTCTTTTCTTTCTTTTGATCCCAACACAAAAATTTTGTTTAATTTCAATCGGTTCTACTTCAAGGAAAGTTCTCGTACGCGTCGCTAACGTTCAACGAGAGCGTCTTTCTCTGATTCTCCGCAGCGGTGACCTCGTGACGAAATTTAACTTGGATTTTTCGACTTCAAATTGACAGTTGCTTAACTCGCAAGACCCGATAAGTTTCTTTCTGAAGAATGAACGTGCTTGAGTTTCCTAACCGATCAATTTTGGCACTGTTAAGAAATCCTTGACCTGTACAAGTCCACTTCCTGATCCAGTACTTGATTAGGCCTAAAATATCTGCATCGTCGACCCAGTACAATCTTTCGAGAATGTCCGAACTGGTCCTTCGTCCAGACAACTTCCTGTTATTCTTTTCATCCATGTGATGTCATAATTCCTGTTAGTGTTCACTCAGCGGCAGCCATTTTGTGTCCCTTTTTTAAGATTCAATTTATCATCCAGGGACACAAAATGGCAGAGTCCACGCGTGTCTCAGTGAATCCTTGGCGCCGATCGGTCATTGGTCGTCGTCCTCTTGAGCTTGACTCCTCTTCGGATGGCCACCAGATAATCCTCCACCTCGCCGTACTCGGTCTCCTCCAGGAGTTCTGGCAGAGCCCGGCGGTCCCGCTCGGACACCCGCCCGCCGGGCTGCGGTGGTGGAGTAGGAGGATCCGACCCCTTGTCAAAGGGACTGGTCTTTGGTGACATCGTCCCGCTGCTGCCTGGCGTCAAAGGACTGAGCGGAGTCCGCGGTGAGCTGCCGTCCTCTGACACGGATCTGCTAGGGAAACCGGGATGTTCCGGCACGGTCGGGGTCTTCACAGGGATCATGGGAGGTTTGATGGGGATTGGGCCCAGGCTCAGGCCTCCAGACGGTCTACGCAGATTGGGTTTGGAGGACGGCGTCCGTCGTATGGTGGCGACTCCGGGCGTGACGACGGCAGAGGGGTTGGACGGCAGACCGGCAGTGGAGGCGGGACGTTTGGACTGAAACATGCGGCGGTAAGACTGGCTGACGTCACTGTTTCTTGGGATGGTGCAGGATTTATCGTAGTCTGAAGACGACTGCTGCTGCTCGCCGTCCTGGTCCACCGTGAAGTAGTCGCAGTCTGACACTAGAAGAAACAGGAAAAAACGTTTTTACTGCCTGTGTTGATTGTTAAACGTCTCCTCACTCGAATGTTAGTGACAGATAAAATCATGAAGTTACAAGACAAATGTTCCACTAAGCCGAGAAAGTGTAGGACTAAGTTTATGTGTCCATTTTACAATTCGTCAATTTCTTTTGAAAGATACGATATATGGTTCATTAAATCCTAAAAGCCATCTTTTTGTATACGCCATTTTCTGTCTCATCTGTGCAAATCGTTCAAGATTCTTGTAAAGTCACGATAATCCTGCGTGACTTTGAGCCAAGCTAACCGCTTCCCTGCAATGTTTTTTCAGATTCGTTTTAGAAAAATGCCATCGACGACAAAACAGTCGGAGCAAAGATTATCGAGAAAACGCTGATGTAACCAGCCGAGTGTTTTTACAGCTCAGGTGATACATTTTTTAAGAAAAGGACTTTTGTAAGTTAAACTTGGACCAGTAGTCCTCATGGAGACCAAAACCTGAGGCAGAACCTCATTTCTAAGGAACTGGTTAAGTTTAGGACTAAGATTTGAATTGTGGTTATGGTTAAAGTTATGGTTAGTCAGTGCAGAATAGCTGTGTGTGTGTGTAGCTGGTCTTCCTCATGTTGTGGGGACCTAAATGTGTCTCCACACTCACATTATGGGGACTTGTCTTCCTTATGGGGACAAAAATCAAGTCCCCATAACGTAAATGACTCCATTTTAAGGTGAAGACATGTTTTAAAGTTAGGCTGAGGTTAGGGTTAGGTTAAGGTTAGAGGTCAGGGTTAGGGTTAGGACACTAGTAATTATGGTTAAGGTTAGAGTAAGTCTGCAGGAAATGAATGGAAGTCAATGGAATGTCCTCTGAAGTCATGGAAACCAGTGTGTGTGTGTGTGTGTGTGTACCTTGTGCAGGGATGGTTTTTGTGAAAGATACGATATATGGCTCATTAAATCCTAAAAGCCATCTTTTTGTATACGCCATTTTCTGTCTCATCTGTGCAAATCGTTCAAGATTCTGGTAGATTCACGATAATCCTGCGTGACTTTGAGCCAAGCTAACCGCTTCCCTGCAATGTTTTTCAGATGCATTGGTGGACTTTGGTGTGTGTGTGTGTGTGTGCGTGTGTGTGTGTGCCTTGTGCAGGGATGGCGTCCTCCGAACAGCAGGGGGTGTTGGTCTGGCTGCTGTAGCCGCTCGAGCTCTGCAGCGAGTCTCTGCTGGAGGCGTGAATGTCCAGATGAAGACCTCGGGCCAGAACTCTGGCCAACTCCTCATGGGCTTCTCTGTCGTCCTGCCAACACACACACACACACACACACACACACACACACACACACACACATTAGTGTTGTTTAGAAAAATGAAAACAGCAAGTAAGAAAAACAAAACTATCATCAGCGCTTTAGCATCGTTGCAGCTTTAAACGCTGTTAGCTTTTTGGTCACATTTCAATGCTTTAATGGGCGGAGCTTCACCTTTCTGACATCGTGATTGAACAAAAACAAATGACCAAAGTAGTTTGTAGAGCTGCAACCATTATTACTATATTAAGTATTCTGATGATTCCGTTTCAAATATTTTTAAACAAATTAGCTCATATAGTCATTTGAATAGCTGTTATTAGCAGTGACAGGAAGTGGTCGCGCTTTCACAGAACAAGTCGGTCTTGTAACACATGTTTTTACATCTTTAATTGTAAATGTTGATCCTACAAAATAAAACGTTTTTAAGTCACCGCACTACTGTTGTAATACATTTGCACGAGCGCAGAACAAATCGGGGAATACGTTTTTGGTAACGCACTTTACACAACCCTATGAAAAAACAAATATGCGATAAAGAGCAAAGGGAAAGTATCATCGTGCTAGTGAATAGTTAAAGTTTACCTTTTTAAACATATACCTTGAGACTTTTTGAAAAATGCCATAATACATTTTTAGTGATAACACCCTGAAGTAGTGGACGTATTTCATGTATGTCTGGTTCTATAATATAGACGGAGCTCGGAAATCCGCTGAGTCAGCTGTTAGCTTAGCTTAGCAGTTACCTAATATGAAATACGCCTAACAGTAAGAAACAAGAACAATAATGTTTACATGACTTGATTGATAATCTCCAGTTCAGTGCGCGACATGAAGTGACAAACTTAAATTTAAAACCACACAACAACAAAACCCGTCTGACCTTTGGTGACGTCAGCCCGTGACCTCCCTTCACCCCTTGTGGCTCCTCCCCTGGTGCGGTGACATCGGCGCCCTCTGCTGCGTCTCTCCTGTCTCTGCTCCTCCTCAGAGTGTTGACCACAGGCTGGTCGTATGGACCGGGTTTGGCCCAGTCCTTCACAGAAGCACATTTCACTTCAGTCATCTTTACTCATCAAAAATCCTCTCCTTTAATTGTAGTCACTCTCCCACACCAAAGTCCATAGAGAAAACCAGTGATTTTAGCTCACAGGGACACAGGAGTTGTTGATCCACTGCTGCCTCCATCACTAAGTTCTAATGTCTTATTTTGTCAATTCGGCACAAAATAAGACATTAGAACTTAGTGATGGAGGCAGCAGTGGATCAACAACTCCTGTGTCCCTGTGAGCTAAAATAACTGCTTTTCTCTATGGACTTTGGTGTGGGAGAGTGAGTGGTTTACAGACTTCACTTTCCTGTTGGAAAAGTCTGTCTAACAGTGAGATAAAGACGTGAACATGTTCTGAAGATATTGTAGACTTGAACTGACGTAGATTTGATTTGAATCTTTTATTAAGTGGCTAAAGTATTTTTTTTTTCCTTCCAAAACCAAAGTCCATAGAGAAAATCAGTGATTTTAGCTCACAGGGACACAGGAGCTGCTGGTCTACTGCTGCCTCGTGTGGTCACTTTGTGTCACTGATTTAAATCTAAATAAGAGATATTACGTGCCGAACTGACAAAATAAGACATTGGAACTTAACGATGGAGGCAGCAGTGGATCAACAACTCCTGTGTCCCTGTGAGCTAAAATAACTGCTTTTCTCTATGGACTTTGGTGTGGGAGAGTGAGTGGTTTACAATTATATGAAGCTGAAAAACTGACAAGGAAATGAGATGTAAAACAAAACAAAAAAAAGGACAAGTGAGGAGTCAAACATGAGGGAAAATGAGGATCAAACCTTCCAGGTCGGGATTCTGGATGTCGGGTTTGTTCCCAGAGAGAATTCCTTTGATTCTCCTGATTCTCCTGATTGGCCGGAGCCTGAACACGACCACGGCCATGAGGGAGAAACGGACGAATAGGAGGGTGAGGACATGGGAGAGATGGAGGTGAAGTATGGAGGGTGGAGGTGAGTGTCGTGAGCCTGCAGTGCAGCTCCCCGCAGACAGAGGGCAGCGTGTTGGTCAAAACCATTGTGGAACTGAGGGAAGACGGAGGTGGAAACATGACGGATGACTTTATACAAAACACTGTGATCGTGTTCATTTAAATTTCTGATTTTATATGAAATTTCATGTCTATTTATTTATTTTTCTTTGACTTTGTGACGACTGTTAATCCTGGATTAAGATTAAGATTTCTCAGAAGTGGAAGTTATTACAAAAAGTAACAGTTAATCAATTTTGACACTAATCTTTACTTTTTTTTTTGTAGTTTTCTTTTGTAAATGTACTGCATTAATACCTGCTTATTTTTACAGAATATCAGCTGCAGTGGCTCCACCTTGTGGCCAAGAGTTTTAACAGTTTTACAGTGTTTACATTTTATTATTGTCTCTCTTTTAAAACATCTAATAAATATTTTTGTAATTCTGTGTTTTTGTTGTCGGGGCCACAGAGGGGCCACAGAGGGGTCGCACGTCTGCTGCACCAGAAGAAAATTATTACATTTTTTCACTTTTACTCTCTTCTACTTCTCTTAACTAATTAAACATTTTTTTAAATTTGAAGCGTTTAAAAAAAAATTAGATTTTTATACAGAAAGTAAATTATCTACTACATAAGTTATATACCGTTATATTTACTGTTAAGAACTATTTCTAAGTGATTTCACAGATTTTAAATGTTGGCAAATAAAACATTTTACATTCAGGTTTTTGTTGAAACTAAAAAAAAAAATATGGAGTTACAATAAATAATTATATTTAATTAATAAAAACTTAAAACTTAATGTTCTGTTTTAATTAAATATGAAATAAATGTTTATCATTTGATTTAAAAAATCTGCTTTTTAACATCAGCAAATAAAAAACTTTTTAACATCCAGGATTTAATTAAAAGATACACTTAATTATTATACTACAATTAGCAGTTTATTTTAAGGTTTTTATAAAATATAATGTACATTTTTGTCATTTTGTTTTAATAATCCAGATTTTAAATATTGGCAAAGTAAAAACATTTTAATATTCAAGTTTTTATCTAAAACTAAACAAAAAAAAGAGTTGATAATTAATATACTAGAATGTACTGTTTATTTTCTAGTTTCAAGACAAAATAACATCTAATTTTATTATTTTTTGTTTCACAAAATGTTTTAAAATGTTGGCAAATTAAAAAAAAAACATTAACATTCACTAAAAAACACAGAGTTAATTTATTTTACTAGAATTTACTGTTTATTTTCTTTTTAAAAATAAAAGATTATTTGAGAATTTACTGTTAATGTAAAGACACGAGTCAGAGTGGACAGCGTCCCCTGTGGACACAGTGTGGACACTGTGTGGACACAGTGTGGACAGCGTCCCCTGTGGACACTGTGTGGACACTGTGTGGACACAGTGTGGACAGCGTCCCCTGTGGACACTGTCAGTCCTCACCTGGACGGGGTCCGGAGGCATCGGGGACGGGGACTTGGACTGGAAGGCGTCCTGAGACATGAAGCCCGAGTCGTGAGACGAGACGGACGACAGTCGAGCCGGAGTTTGTTGAGGAAGCAGCGACGAAGACGAGGACGAGGACGCGCGGAAACGGAAGTGAGACGTGGGCGAGTGAGAGTGAGAACCACTGGAGCGAGAGTCGCTGCTGTTCACACTGTTCAGACTGCTGAGAGACAGACGGGCAGAGAGAGAGAGAGAGACAGACGGGCAGAGAGAGAGAGAGAGACAGACGGGCAGAGAGAGAGAGACAGGCGGGGACAGAGAGAGAGATGGGGACAGAGACAGGCAGAGAGAGAGAGAGAAAGATGGGGACAGAGAGAGAGAGCAAGACGGGGACAGAGAGAGAGACAGGCGGGGACAGAGAGAGAGAGACAGGCGGGGACAGAGAGAGAGAGACAGGCGGGGACAGAGAGAGAGACAGGCGGGGACAGAGAGAGAGACAGGCGGGGACAGACAGAGAGAGACAGGCGAGGAAAGACAGAGAGAGAGCAAGACGGGGACAGAGAGAGAGACAGACGGGACAGAGAGGTGGGGACAGAGACAGGCAGACAGAGAGAGAGACAGGGGTCTCTGTTACTGCCATGTCATCAATCATTCATCTCCACTTTATGTTAACGTTTCTTTATAATAAAGGTTTTTCAGTGAAAATATCAACAATAAGATAATAATAATAATAATTCTATCACAACCACATTATTGTTGACAAGATTTCAAAATAAAAGTCTTTGTGTTGTTGTGGAACAAAATTGTGTTTATGATGCAAAATGAACCTGAATATTAAAAAAACATACAGTTTATAAAAGATCAAACGGACGGATTTTATAAACATCGTTTTCAAGATTATTATATTTTTCATCGGTCGTAAAAAAATAAATTTCAGCATTAAATATTCAATCTACACTGAAAAAAAGAAAATGATTTCAATGTAGTAACAATAAGAATGTTCTTAACCAGGTCTCATTAAAAGCTGCAGTTCCAGCCTGAACCACAGGGAGGCAGTGCAGTCCAAAGAAAATAAACGTCTTCATTTCAGTCTTCATTGAAATAAAACAAGTAAAATGATGTTAATAACAAAAAAATATTTACATTGTTGCTTCTAAAGTTTGCTCTGAGCATCTGTCACTGATTTTCATCGTCATGGTAACCAACCTGCACATGCTGGACTTCCTGGATACGGTGGTGCTGGGTGAAGAGGGCGGAGTCTGGTAGGTCCAGGTGCAGTTGGAGCTTTTCAGGTCCACGATCACCTGCAGAGGAACAGACAGGAAGTAGCTGAGAAGCTCTTATTGTGAAGAGACACGTCTTTGAACGCACCGCGTGCTCATTTGAACTTGAGAAGGGCGGAGTCTACCACCACAAAGTGGCGGGGGGGCGGTAAAGAGTCAACAGTTTTCAAGAAGAGTCTGCATACCAACTTTAAATATGTAAGAAAGTTTAAAGAGAACCATCTCTATGACGACAAACATATGATCCAACTGAAGGAACCTGTTCAATGGTCGCCATGTTTGTTGAAGTGGGCAACTCGGCACTGCCCTCTGGAGGAAGTAACGCAAAAGACGCACAGAGGACGGACGTCAAACGGACCAAAATGGAGAATAAATGAGCCTTAAGTCCATTCGGTTTGTGTGACGTGACCTGAAACTTGATTTGTTTGTCTATTTTTGCACATTTAAAGACAAAAATGATGAAAAAAAGAATGATCAAACTCAGACATGTTTGACTAAAAAGCCGTTGTTTTGGTCTCGCACCTGCTCGCTGGAGGCCGGCAGTTTGTGCGGGTCCATGGTCAACGTCTTCAGGTCGTCGGTGAGAGCCTGAAGGTGAGTGATCTCGCCCAACATGGACATCTCCTCCTCCTGAAACACACACGCAGTCTGAAATACACGCGTGTGTTGGATGTGTTTTCATGTGAACACGTCACTGACCACAACAGGCTTCAACATGGACACGAAGCAGCAGAAGCGACTCCTCTCCTCCACCAGCGCCTTCCTCACCGCCTGCTTCTCCGTCTCCTCCAGCAGGAGATACTTGTCACTGACGTCCTGCAGAGCACTGTCCAGCTGAGGCTGCAGGTCACCACGACCTACACACACACACAAGTGTGTCTCAGTGGAAACATGGTCACGTCTTTATCTCACTGTTAGACAGACTTTTCCAACAGGAAACTCAAGTCTGTAAACCACTCACTCTCCCACACCAAAGTCCATAGAGAAAACCAGTGATTTTAGCTGACAGGGACACAGGAGCTGCTGGTCTACTGCTGCCTCGTGTGGTCACTTTGTGTCACTGAAGTATATTTAAATTAATTATTTCAAACACAGTATTTTACAAAATAAGACATTTGAACTTAGTGATGGAGGCAGCAGTGGATCAACAACTCCTGTGTGCTGTGATGCTAAAATCACTGAATTTCTCTATGGAATTTGGAATGGTGTTTTCAGAAACATTTGAAACACAGATTTTAGCCACTTATCAAAAGAACTCAGCTAATAAAATTTGCATCACTTAACATCTACAATATCTTCAGAACATGTTCACGTCTTTATCTCACTGTTAGACAGACTTTTCCAACAGGAAAGTGAAGTTTGTAAACCACTCACTCTCCCACACCAAAGTCCATAGAGAAAACCAGTGATTTTAGCTCACAGGGACACAGGAGCTGCTGGTCTACTGCTGCCTCGTGTGGTCACTTTGTGTCACTGACATAAATCTGAACAAAGGATTTTGAAGGCCGAATTTTACAAAATAAGACATTTGAACTTAGTGATGGAGGCAGCAGTGGATCAACAACTCCTGTGTGCTGTGATGCTAAAATCACTGAATTTCTCTATGGAATTTGGAATGGTGTTTTCAGAAACATTTGAAACACAGATTTTAGCCACTTAACAAAAGAACTCAGCTATGGACTTTGGTGTGGGAGAGTGAGTGGTTTACAAACTTGAGTTTCCTGTTGGAAAAGTCTGTCTAACAGTGACATAAAGACGTGAACATGTTCTTAAAATGTCGTAGACTTAAACTGATGATTGTAGATATTATTAGCTGAAACTGACTAAAGTTCTAACTGAACTTAAATCTCATTTCCGATCATGAGGATTGTTGATCGTTTTTCTGCGATGATTCAAACTCAGAGAAAAAGATCAGGTGAAGATGTGAACTTACCAAAAACATCAGCTGGGTGGAGCAAAGCATGATGGGACAGCAGAGGACAGAGGGGCGGAGCAAATAAGAGAAAAACTGTCATTAATTTTATTTTATCTTTTATATAAATGGTCACATGTTTTCAAACATTCACTGCAGATTGAACAATAAGTGACATTTTCAATAACAAACAGTTATTGAAAATGTCAACATGCGGATTTCATCACATTATAAATTCAGAGGTAATTATTGATAATCAATCAGTTAATCAATCACAGACCTTTCTTTGCTTTTTTCTGCAGTTTCAGAGTGTCTGACGAACGTTTCTTGATGTCCTGACGAGCCTTTTTATATTCTGAGGATAAAAGAGGCAGGTCAGACTGTGTGTGTGTGTGTAGCTGGTCTTCCTCATGTTGTGGGGACCTAAATCTGTCTCCACACTCACATTATGGGGACTTGTCTTCCTTATGGGGACCTAAATCAAGTCCCCATAACGTAAATGACTCCATTTTAAGGTGAAGACATGTTTTAAAGTTAGACTGAGGTTAGGATTAGGTTAAGGTTAGAGGTCAGGGTTAGGGTTAGGACACTAGTAATTATGGTTAAGGTTAGAGTAAGTCTGCAGGAAATGAATGTAATGTCCTCTGAAGTCATGGAAACCAGTGTGTGTACGTGTGTGTGTGTGTTCTTGTATTTGTTGCCGAATAGGACCAGGAATTATATAAACACCTACAAAGTGAGGACATTTTGTCAGAGTGAGGACATTTTGTCAAAGTGAGGACATTTTGTCAGAGTGAGGACATTTTGTCAAAGTGAGGACATTTTGTCTGGTCCTCACTTCTTTAAAGGGCTTTTTCAGGGTTAAGACCTGGTTTTAGGGTTAGGGTTAGGCATCTAGTTGTGATGGTTAAGGTTAGGGTCAGGGGCTAGAGAAGGTGTTATGTCTATGAGGGTCCTCACTATGATAGAAGCACAAACATGAGTGTGTGTGCACCTTTGGCGTGGTCTTTATCCAGAGTGTTGGCGACTCTCTTCCACTCCTCCATCTGCTCCTGCAGAGGATTGATCAAACAATCCAGAAACACCCTACACACACACACACACACACACACACACAGTGAGAGAATCATGTGATCAATAATAAGAGAAGTAATTATAATGAGTGATAATAAGTCATATTTATTTAAAGACTGAAGAGACGAGGATGGAGAGGGGAGGAGCCTGTTGCCATGGTGAGGAGGGAGGAGATGCTACGTATGCGCGCGCACGCACACACACACGCGCACACACACACACACACACAGTCAGATGTACTCACATGGAGAACTGGCGTAGTTTGGCCTCGATGCTTCTGTGCCTCATGCACATCCTGGTGAGAGCTGAGCCGATGTCCCTGGTCCCTCCTGCACACACACACACACACACACACACACACACACACACACACACAAACAGAAGGACATCAAAATAAGGTTAGTGGGGCTTTATAAACAGAGCTGGAACAAAATATCAATGCGACAACAGTCATCGGCCTGATTTAAGATAAAATTATGAATCTATTGACGTTGATGTAATTTGATTTTTGAGCCTCTTAAAAAAAGACTCGGCTAATAAAATCTACATCAGTTTAAGTCTACAATATCTTAGAGAAAAAAGTCACTGTTGGACAACAGGAAACAGGAAAGTGAAGTTTGTAAACCACTCACTCTCCCACACCAAAGTCCATAGAGAAAATCAGTGATTTTAGCTCACAGGGACACAGGAGCTGCTGGTCTACTGCTGCCTCGTGTGGTCACTTTGTGTCACTGAAGGAAATCTGAGCATAGGCTTTCAAAAGCCGAACTCATAAAATAATACTTTAGAACTTACTGATGGAGGCAGCAGTGGATCAACAACTCCTGTGTGCTGTGATGTAAAATCACTCATTTTCTCTATGGACTTTGGTGTGGGAGATTGAGTGGTTTACAAACTTCACTTTCCTGTTTCCTGTTGTCCAACAGTGACTTTTCTAACATTATTGCAATAAAATCATGTTTTTCTGTTTAAATTTTTTATTATTATTATTATATATATATATATATATATTTTTTTTTTTTTTAGGCCAGGATAATGATGACAGGAAATGTTATTACATCGTCCAAGCACAGGTGATGACGTCACTCAAACTTCAAACCAAACTTTATTGACATTTTTCAGCTTCAAAGACAAAATTCACCTCAGTGACAGAGAATGAGTCGCCATTTTATTTTAAACATGTTCTCACAGCTGAGGTGAACGTGTTTAAATAGAGAGTGTGTGTGTGTGTGTGTGTGTGTGTCTGTGTGTGTGTGTGTCTGTGTGTGTCTGTGTGTGTGTGTCTGTGTGTGTCTGTGTGTGTGTCTGTGTGTGTGTCTGTGTGTGTGTGTCTGTGTGTGTGTGTCTGTGTGTGTGTGTCTGTGTGTGTCTGTGTGTGTGTCTGTGTGTGTCTGTGTGTGTGTGTCTGTGTGTGTCTGTGTGTGTCTGTGTGTGTCTGTGTTCTTGTACTTGTTGCAGAGTGAGGACATTTTGTCTGGTCCTCACTATGAAGGCTTTACAAACGTGTGTGTGTGTGTGTCTGTGTATGTCTGTGTGTGTATGTCTGTGTGTGTGTGTCTGTGTGTGTGTGTCTGTGTGTGTGTCAGTGTGTGTGTGTGTGTGTGTGTGTGTGTGTGTGTGTGTGTGTGTGTGTGTGTGTGTCAGTGTGTGTGTGTGTGTGTGTCTGTGTGTGTGTGTCTGTGTGTGTGTCAGTGTGTGTGTGTGTGTGTGTGTGTGTCTGTGTGTGTCTGTGTTTGTGTGTGTGTGTGTGTCTCTGTGTGTTTGTGAGTGAGTGAGTGAGTGTGTGTCCTTCCCTCCTCATTAAAATGAACATCACCACGGCGACAGCGGCTCCTCACACATTAACGAATCCATCGAGGTTCAAAGAGAAAAACAGTTTTCTCTTCATGAAACTCCAGTTCACATTTAATGAGCTGTTTTCAAAATAAAAGACTCACGTTCTCTTCATCCATGCTACAACTCAACTCAGCAGTTTCCAGAATAAAAGTCTCACTTTCTTGTAATCTTCACTAAAACATACAGTAAGTGCAACATTTCCCACAAAAACACTCACGTTCTGTTCATCCAAGCTAAAAACCCCTCGCCACAGTTTTCAAAATAAAAAACCTAGTTTCTGTTCACCAATACTAAAACACGTCACTGTGGTTTTCAAAGTAAAAGTCTCAATTTCTTTTAATCCATGGTAAAAAAAAATAATCTTAACTTTACTAAAAGTTTTTAAAAAATAAATGTCTGTTAATTGTATTTAAGCTTAAAGTCAATGCCACAATTTTCATAATAAAAGTCCAAGCTAAAACAAAAATGCAGTTTTCTTCGATTAAGCTGTAAAACCTGGCAACATGAATGTGTTTTTAATGTTTTATTGTATTAGTGTGTGAGTGTGTGTGAGTGAGTTAGTGAGTGTGAGTGTGTGTGTGTGTGTGTGTGTTGGGGGTCATTACCTCCAGTCTAATGTGAACTGATCAATCAGACGTCCACATTTAGAGCTGGAGCCACAATCACATCGACTGACACAAGAGACTGTGTGTGTCTGTCTGTGTGTGTGTGTGTGTCTGTCAGTGTGTGTGTGTGTCTGTGTGTGTGTGTCTGTCAGTGTGTGTGTGTGTGTCTGTCAGTGTGTGTGTGTCTGTCAATGTGTGTGTGTGTGTGTCAGTGTGTGTGTGTGTCAGTGTGTGTGTGTCTGTCAGTGTGTGTGTGTGTCAGTGTGTGTGTGTGTCAGTGTGTGTGTCTGTCAGTGTGTGTGTGTGTGTCAGTGTGTGTCTGTCAGTGTGTGTGTGTCTGTCAGTGTGTGTGTCTGTCAGTGTGTGTGTGTCAGTGTGTGTCTGTCAGTGTGTGTGTGTCAGTGTGTGTGTGTGTCAGTGTGTGTGTGTGTGTCAGTGTGTGTCTGTCAGTGTGTGTCTGTCAGTGTGTGTGTGTCAGTGTGTGTGTGTCAGTGTGTGTGTGTGTCTGTCAGTGTGTGTCTGTCAGTGTGTGTGTGTCAGTGTGTACCTGCAGCTTGCGTTCATGGTCTCCACTGCACAGTGAGTTCAGAGACACCTTGAAGGTTTTCCACACTGGGTTCAGGTTGTTCATCACAGTCTGATGACAAACAAACAGAGACAGAAAGTCGTCACGTGTTCAGTGAAGACGCAGATGTTTCTTGTCCATGTTGCTGTTAATGTTTAGCTCCACTAATAAAGTTATGTTGAATTGTGTGGACGAGAATAAAGCAGGTACTGGAGACAGAATGATGTTTCTGCTTTGAATGAACTTTATTTACACTGACAAACATCCATCATCTGTGTGTGTGTGCGTGTGTGTGTGTGCGCATGTGTGTGTGTGCGCGCGTGTGTGTGTGTGTGTGCATGTGTGTGTTCACCTCAGTTCTGTAGACAAGCTGCAGTGTGGCGTCATCATTCAGCCTGTAGATCTCCAGGAACGGGTCGGACTTACTGAAGAAGTCCTAAACACACACACAGAGTGTGAGGGAGAAATACACACATCTAGACACACACACGCACACACACACACACGTGTTACCTTATCGTCCAGTTTCCTGGCGCTGAAGGAAAGTTCAATGTAGTCGTCGTTTCCTGTCAGTTCCTCTGCTGTGATCTGAAAACACACACACGTTTGTATAGCATCGATAGTGAGGACCATCATAGACATAATACATTCTCTGGCCCCTTACCCTGACCCTAAAACCAGGCCCTTTAAAGAAGTGAGGACCAGACAAAATGTCAAAATGTCCCCACTTTGACAAAATGTCCTCACTCTGTCAAAATGTCCTCACTTTGTCAAAATGTCCTCACTTTGACAAAATGTCCTCACTCTGTCAAAATGTCCTCACTTTGTCTAAATGTCCTCACTCACAAAGCCACAAAGACAAGAACACACACACACACATTGTGTTAAATTGTAACTAACCCCCTAACCCACTTTTTTTCAGGTGTAAACCTGAATCCTTGTGAATCTGTCGTGTTGCTGTAAAGCATTGGTTTCCAAACACTGGGTCGGGACCCACAAATGGGTCGAGGGAGATTTTTCTTTGGGTCCACAAACAAGTTTTAAAATGTTTTTCAATGCCAGGAATAAATGACATTTTAATTACCAAAACATCTCATTTCAAATCATTAGTTTACCGTTTTTAAAATGATAGCAGGTGTTCCCCAAGAGTCTACAATCATTTGGCAGAGAAAGTTGGGGAAACACTGGTGTTTCATTCCACTTTGTCCTCCACATGAGGCTGTTGAGGAGGAGCCAGTCAAACTCCACACAGAAAGACCCTCATTCAGACCAGGATTCAAACAGGTCACCTTCTTGACCTGTGGCCACTACTCCACCGCGTGGCCCAAAACAGCGGCTCCTCCATTTAAATGTAGCCATTTCCTGGTGTCTGCTGTCACTAACTGTCCTCTTCTGGCCCCGCCCACCAGTCGAGAAGACAACTCATACGTGTTAACGCGTTAGCCTGTTCTGTGCTAACGATGCTAAGTTCTCTGGATCTAGAGTTGCAGGAAGGAGGGTAGGAAGGAAGGAAGGAAGGAAGGAAGGAAGGAAGGAAGGAAGGGGATGAGCATGGACACAGAAAACAGCTTCCTGTTGAATGATCCTGAACAACTGGACATGTCCTGACAGAAGCTCAGAGGATTTAACAGCTGTGACTGTGGACGGAGGAGGACAGACCAGAGAGCGAGACAAAGTCCTGGAGGGTTTAATGTCTCAGCAGAGACAGAGAGACAGAGAGACAGACAGAGAGAGAGAGAGAGACAGAGAGACACTGACCGTGATGATGGTTTTCCCGACGGTGCCTCCAGGTCTGAGCAGAGCTTTGGACAGTTTCCTCTGAGAGATGATCTACACACACACACACACACACACACACGCACGCACACACACACACATGCACGCACGCACACACACACACACGCACACACACACACACGCACACACACGCACGCACACACACACATCATTAAACTCTTCTGTTTGTCTGTCTTCAGTTTCAAGACAAATGGACATAATGTGGACGTGATGATGTGAATCTGATGGACAAAGACATGAGGACAGCCTTAGGCTCCGCCTCCTCTCACTCTGTGTCTGGTGAGTCTTGTGTCCAGTGGGCGGAGCTAACAGCTTTGTAGGTTTCAGTGACAGACAAAGTGTGTACAGAATAAAGGTGCATTCCCACAAAAACAGAACAAATGACTTTGGAAAATACACTGTTTGTGGACGTAACTTAATTCAAGCCCTCGGTTAGCTTAGCATTATGTTGCGTCCCATGTACACTGGGTCTGAGACATCAGAAATGCCAGGGACGTCACGTAACGCGACACTTCGTCACATGACCCCGTGAGTGGATGAAGCTCAGGTGAATGAGGGTGTGGCCTCTTCGGTCTCACCTGTCCCAGCGTGCACTCCACTGAGCCCAGGAAGTCTGCCTCCCTCAGGCCGTTGTAGCCGCTGTTGACGTCAAACAGCTCAAAGCGCAGCCGCTGCACCTCTTCAAAATAAAAGTCCAGCGTGAACACCTTGGAGTAGGAGGGGTTGACGCAGCTGCGCATCACCTCGGTCCGGTCCACCTGCAGGAGACACCGATCATCAGCAAACGGGAAGTGAAAACAAAATATTCTTTCCCAGGATTCAATGCACTCTGGTTTTGAAAGGAGAGGACAACAGGAAGTGACATCAGAGGACACTTCACTGTGAAACTAACAGTGTACATTAACATTTCATAAAAGAACAACTGATTCAAAGACGTCGTCGTTTCCTGCTAATGAGTAGGACATTTTAATCGGAGCGCCCCCTGAAGGTATGAGTCCAAAAGTGTCCTGCCCCGAGTGTCACCAGAGTATTACTGCCCCCTGCTGGTGTCTGTGGACATGTTGTTCTTACATATGAAATACCACAGTCAGTCAGAGTTGATCAAATCAATTAGATTGTCTCACAGCGTCTCACTTTGACTGTCTTTGTCTCATTTTGTCTTCATTTGTCCCATTTTGTCTCACTTTGCCATGACAACATCACCCAGACGTGGTCCCAAGACTGTGTCAATAATCCACAGACAGAGTGAAGACATTTCATCATCACAGTGATGTCATCAGTGACATCATCATGTCACAGTGAAAGGGATGACACATGAATGTGGGACGAGAGGAAAAGAAAGGAAACGAAGAAAATGTGAGGACGCTTCATTTGCATATTCACCATCAAGTCCACACTAAAAATATTCAAGTGGGACGAGGAAAACCAGGTCTTCACACACACACACACACACACACACACACACACACACACACACACACACACACACACACACACACACACACACACAC
>JAFBJR010000995.1:0-17778 GCA_016785285.1 Brachirus orientalis | reverse complement strand
ACACACACACACACACACACACACACACACACAGACACACACACACACACACACACACAGACACACACACACACACACGCACACACACACACACACACACACACACACAGTCTCTGATGTCACATGACTCCTGGCAGAGTTAAACTGACTGAGCTTTAAAGTGTTTCTGCATTAACATATCAACATTAGCATTTTTTCATTAGCATAAAGATTTAACATTTGCATTTTCTTTGTGTGCACTTTATAATTAGCATATAAACATTAGCATCTTGGCATTAGCATACCAACAGTATTATAAAAAAAACTTTAATGTTTTCAGCATTATCATTTAATTGGTGGAATTTTAGCAGTAGCAGAATAACACTGGTGTAGCATTTCAGTGTTAGCATTCCAGCATTGGGAGTTGATTGTGAGCATCTTTACATTAGCATTTCAAAATGAATATCTAAGTGAGAGCATTTTTCACATTAGCAATTTCACTTTGCTATGTCATTATTGTGATTTAAGTAACTTGTTTTCAAGTGTTAGCATTTGACCATTAGCACTTTAGCATTTGCATTTCAAAATTAAAACATTAGCATTTCAGAATTTCAGCGTATGCATGTGACATTAGTATTTAAGTTTTAGCATTTCAATCTAGAGCATTAGCTTTATAGGTGTTAGCATTTCAACATCAATATTAGCATTTCAACATTAGTTATATGTTTGTAGGCATATGATATTAATTTTAAGAGTTAGCATTTCGACATGAGGATTTCAGTGTTAGCATTTTAACATTGTATGTGCTAGCATTTCAACACCAATGTTAGCAGTGTAACAGCAGCATTTTAGTGCTAGCATTTCAACAGTCAGTGAACTGTGTGAGTGAACACCTGCAGTTGTTTAAATTCACTGATGTTTTAAGTCCACGTGTGACTGAACGTGTTCTCACCAAACTGAACTAATTAAATCATCATCATCATCATCATCATCATCTTCAGCTGAAGATTCAGGTTAATAAAGTGTGTAAAGCAGAGCGACACAACAAGCAGAGGAAAAGTAAACTTCTAAACTGTGTCGCTGCACTGGGATTTGAAGAACCGGGTCACAGTTCTGGACCGTGACCTGGAGAAAAGATCTCTGCTCTAATGAAACTTTTATGAACAACCACCATCATGGTTTAATGATTCACTGGGACCAAGAAACACGACAAAAGCATTAAGAGCCACAGAGGAAACTTCCTGTCTGAGCCAGATTATAATCCCTTCTGACATGGACTGAAAAAACACAGTGTACACAGAGATTAATGGAGGGGGAGGAGGAAGAGGAGGAGGAGGAGGAGGAGGAGGAGGGGCAGCTGCTAACGAGGAGGCTAATTCTGGACTCAACGGAGTTTCCTCTACTTTATTATGGAAGCTGTCAGAGGGGGGAGCCAGTGAGTCATGGCTGCTCCAACAGAGAAGAAGAAGAAGAAGAAGAAGAAGAAGAAGAAGAAGAAGACAACATCTGGTTTATTCATCATTGTACAGTCATTGATCGTATATTGATCTCTGATTTTCAGTGAAGCTTCGTTGTTAAATAAAAACAGACAGTCGTGACGTTTCTTCTTGGTCATGTGACGTGAGGATAAGAAAGCTGAGCAGCTTCCAAACAGACGCTCAGCTCCAGATGGAGAGAACAGACGGAGGAAGAGGAAGAGGAAGAGGAAGAGGCTTGTCCCGTTAGAGTAAACAGAGGACGTGTGAGTGGACAGTAAAAAGTGGACAGTAAAAAGTGGACAGTAAGTGGACATTAAAAAGTGGACGGTAAGTGGACATTAAAAAGTGGACAGTAAGTGGACATTAAAAAGTGGACGGTAAGTGGACGGTAAGTGGACAGTAAAACGTGGACAGTAAGTGGACAGTAAAAAGTGGACAGTAAGTGGACGGTAAGTGGACAGTAAAACGTGGACAGTAAGTGGACAGTAAAAAGTGGACAGTAAGTGGACATTAAAAAGTGGACAGTAAGTGGACAGTAAGTGGACAGTAAAACGTGGACAGTAAGTGGACAGTAAAAAGTGGACAGTAAGTGGACAGTAAGTGGACGGTAAGTGGACGGTAAGTGGACATTAAAAAGTGGACAGTAAGTGGACATTAAAAAGTGGACAGTAAGTGGACATTAAAAAGTGGACAGTAAGTGGACATTAAAAAGTGGACGGTAAGTGGACAGTAAAAAGTGGACACTAAGTGGACGCTAAGTGGACAGTAAGTGGACGGTAAGTGGACAGTAAGTGGACAGTAAGTGGACGGTAAGTGGACAGTAAAAAGTGGACGGTAAGTGGACAGTAAAAAGTGGACACTAAGTGGACGGTAAGTGGACACTAAGTGGACGGTAAGTGGACAGTAAAAAGTGGACGGTAAGTGGACAGTAAAAAGTGGACACTAAGTGGACGGTAAGTGGACAGTAAAAAGTGGACAGTAAGTGGACAGTAAAAAGTGGACGGTAAGTGGACAGTAAAAAGTGGACGGTAAGTGGACAGTAAAAAGTGGACGGTAAGTGGACAGTAAAAAGTGGACGGTAAGTGGACAGTAAAAAGTGGACGGTAAGTGGACAGTAAAAAGTGGACGGTAAGTGGACAGTAAAAAGTGGACGGTAAGTGGACAGTAAAAAGTGGACGGTAAGTGGACAGTAAAAAGTGGACGGTAAGTGGACAGTAAAAAGTGGACGGTAAGTGGACAGTAAAAAGTGGACGGTAAGTGGACAGTAAAAAGTGGACGGTAAGTGGACAGTAAAAAGTGGACGGTAAGTGGACAGTAAAAAGTGGACGGTAAGTGGACAGTAAAAAGTGGACGGTAAGTGGACAGTAAAAAGTGGACGGTAAGTGGACAGTAAAAAGTGGACGGTAAGTGGACAGTAAAAAGTGGACGGTAAGTGGACAGTAAAAAGTGGACGGTAAGTGGACAGTAAAAAGTGGACGGTAAGTGGACAGTAAAAAGTGGACGGTAAGTGGACAGTAAAAAGTGGACGGTAAGTGGACAGTAAAAAGTGGACGGTAAGTGGACAGTAAAAAGTGGACGGTAAGTGGACAGTAAAAAGTGGACGGTAAGTGGACAGTAAAAAGTGGACGGTAAGTGGACAGTAAAAAGTGGACGGTAAGTGGACAGTAAAAAGTGGACGGTAAGTGGACAGTAAAAAGTGGACGGTAAGTGGACAGTAAAAAGTGGACGGTAAGTGGACAGTAAAAAGTGGACGGTAAGTGGACAGTAAAAAGTGGACGGTAAGTGGACAGTAAAAAGTGGACGGTAAGTGGACAGTAAAAAGTGGACGGTAAGTGGACAGTAAAAAGTGGACGGTAAGTGGACAGTAAAAAGTGGACGGTAAGTGGACAGTAAAAAGTGGACGGTAAGTGGACAGTAAAAAGTGGACGGTAAGTGGACAGTAAAAAGTGGACGGTAAGTGGACAGTAAAAAGTGGACGGTAAGTGGACAGTAAAAAGTGGACGGTAAGTGGACAGTAAAGTGGACAGTAAGTGGACAGTAAGTGGACAGTAAAAAGTGGACAGTAAGTGGACAGTAAAAAGTGGACAGTAAGTGGACGGTAAGTGGACGGTAAGTGGACAGTAAAAGGTGGACGGTAAGTGGACAGTAAAAAGTGGACAGTAAGTGGACAGTAAAAAATGGACAGTAAGTGGACAGTAAGTGGACAGTAAAAAGTGGACAGTAAGTGGACAGTAAGTGGACAGTAAGTGGACAGTAAAAAGTGGACAGTAAGTGGACAGTAAGTGGACGGTAAGTGGACAGTAAAAAGTGGACGGTAAGTGGACAGTAAAAAGTGGACAGTAAGTGGACAGTAAGTGGACAGTAAAAAATGGACAGTAAGTGGACAGTAAGTGGACGGTAAGTGGACAGTAAGTGGACAGTAAAAAATGGACAGTAAGTGGACAGTAAAAAGTGGACAGTAAGTGGACAGTAAGTGGACAGTAAGTGGACAGTAAAAAATGGACAGTAAAAAGTGGACAGTAAGTGGACAGTAAGTGGACAGTAAGTGGACAGTAAAAAGAGAACCTGCTGTTAAAAATCATCATCATAAATGAGGACGTTGAGCTGGAACCACAGGAGCTTTTATTAAAGTCTTGGTGTCCATTTAAAGCTAAACAGCTGAGGCATGAAGACAGAGTCTCTGTCCTCTTCAGTCTGAGGACAAAGAGGACGACACATGAAGACAAATGAAACAGACAAAGACAACCATCTTAAGAGACAAAACAATACAAACCCATGACAAACAGAAGGAAATCTGGTGTGTGGTTGCCGTGGCGACGTACCTCCATCCACTGTCCGTGTGACTGCATGTTGAGGACGACACACGGGTCGGGCTTGGACAGAGCGTCTCGGTCGGAGATGCCTTTACACGTGAGTCTCAGCTCCACTTTGGTGAGACACGGGCTGCTGAACAGTCCCAGAGAGTTGGCGGCCGACTCGTAGATGTCACTCATGGTTGGGGCGGGACAGGAAGTCTGCACGAGGACAGATGATTGGTTGACATGGGCAGAAGGTTCAGGATCATGTGACCAACGACAATCGATCAATCAGCCGTCACTTTCACTCTTGAATTAGAACTTTTGCTTTATTGAGTCGCCGTCTGCCACAAAAACACGTTTCAGCATTTTTCATATTAGCACAGTGTTAGCATTTCAACGTTAGCACTTCGGCAGTATGTCAATATTATCATTTAAGTATTAGCATTTCAACTTCAGTATTCAGTTGTTAGCATTTGTTCATGAGGATTCCAGTGTTGGTGTTAAATATTAGCGCTATAACATTAGCATTTAAAAGAGTAAGCTTTTAATGTTAGCTTTTCAAAATTTGACATTAGTATTTAAGAGTTTCAGTGTTAGCATTTAACCAGTAGCACTGTAACTCCTCCCCCAAATTATCAACATTTTGACGCCTTGAATGTGCATAAAAATTTATCAAACTTAAAAATTCTTACGAATTCTCTTTTTGGCCACAGGTGTAAGAAAATGGTTGAAGAGCGCCCCCTAAAGTCTGTCCCTAACACTGCTTTGTCTTAGGCCATTCTGAATAAAAACATTCCGGACCCCTTAAGTCGGATTTCTAACTTGGAAAGTCGGAGCAGCTTCACCTTCCCTGACACGGGATTCCAAGATGGCTGCCACCGCCGCTAGTTTCACTCATTTGTTTGGACATGTTGCTGCGACATTAATTGTTGAGCCTTTTCATCAGCTGCTATTGCTAACAGTGGCTAACAGTGAGACATGTTAGCCTGAGACAGTTTAAATATTAACGGAATGTAGCATAATGCTAACATTAACTTTTTTGACTCTCTTCTCTTCTATGATCCAATCGGCATTAAGTGGGCGTGTCTTGTATGGGTGTGTTTTTCTGTGGCTTCGGTTTTCTGTGCTCATCTCGAAGACAGCGCCCCCTCATGGCCCTGAACCAAATTTTACAAAAATACTAACCATTTACATAAATGTATAATGAAGTTAAAGTGTCCTGAAAAATGTCCAAGTGTGTTTCCTGTTTCGAAGCAGGTTCTGACCTTTAAAAAAAGTACCATTTCAATTAAATGGACAAACAGTTGAGTTACAGGTTAAACCACAGACTTGTTTTGTGTTTGATGTCAAAAATGTGCAGAGAAACGATCATTTGGAGGCTCAAACACTGAGCAGCGTCTCTGAACGTCTCACAGGAAGTTGTTTCTGCCGCCACAGAAATCGAACCACGACCATCAGTTCCTCATCTCTGTCCATCATCAGCAGCAGCGGCGGCAGCGGCAGCAGCAGCAGCAGCAGCAGCAGCACTCGCTCTCATCTGATTAGAGGCAGCAGCTCATGTTCCCACCAGGAGGAAGTTTCACGTTACACGTGATGTGAGGATTTTAAATGCACAGGTGTTTTTGCTTCCTGTGCAGCAGATCAGCTTTTACTGAAGAATCTCAATACAAGTCAGATCAATATCATGGATCAGTGCAGTTTATGAATCTGCCTCAGGTTTTCTTACACAGACTGACTTCACTCTCTGTGACTATGGTTCATTCGCTTCCATCCAAATCTTAAATCTTGGTTTTGTCCATTTTTATTCTTCCAAATTCTGTCGAGTGACTCAAACGTTTAAAAATGATCACACTTGTTTCACACTGTCTAAA
Organism: Brachirus orientalis; assembly: GCA_016785285.1. Lineage (NCBI taxonomy): Eukaryota > Metazoa > Chordata > Actinopteri > Pleuronectiformes > Soleidae > Brachirus > Brachirus orientalis. The sequence continues at coordinate 11,652 of JAFBJR010000995.1, read as the reverse complement.
TTCTGACACATTATTTTCTTAAATCCTGTTTGTTTTTCTCTTTTTTTTACTCTACATTTGTTTTATTTGACAGAATGTATGCAACAACACGTCACTACACTCATAACAGTGTTGTATTGAGGCGTCAGCTTTGAATGTGGTTCCATATTATTATCAGTTCCTGAACATGAAATAAACACTGGTTTGTCTGTTGGAGCTGCAGTATGTAACCTCTGCTGTTGCTGTTGTTATTCTGCCTCTGTTCATGAACTGAGGCAAGGAAACATTATCTATTTGTCTCTGTCCAACAAGACTATCAGACCTGACTGAGGGAGTGTTTGTGTGTATACAGCAGCGGAGCAGGGGTGGGTGGAGTCAAGAAGCGTTTATCTCCTGAAAAGCTGCTCAGTGACTTGGTTTTTTTTCACAGAAATGTGCTTCTATTTAAAGTGTAACGGCTGAAAAGGATGTAAAAATCCTCGTTGGTCTCTTTCTCTGAGCTCAGCCTCAGCCTGACGGCCTCTCTGACTTGGCTGTCAGTGGCCGTGTGAGCGCACAGGTGCATGCTGGGAGGCGGTGAGGCGTCGCAGCAGCTTCAGCTGTTCAGTGGAGCGGGGAACGTGTGACCTGGCTCCAGCTGAGGCTCCACATCAGCAGCGCCAGATTAAAGGGATTAAAATCCCATCAGTCAGATGCTGTGCAGCTGCACTGTTAGACGTTCATTTGTGAGGAGGCGGAGCTCCACGTCAGTAATCGCTGTTCACGGGACGCCACGCAGAAACAAAACTTCACATCACAGGACATCACCGCGTCTCCGGCCTGTTTCCACGGAAACGCTCCATTATCCACCCAGCCAGAAGAAACCCCGCCCACTCATACGCCCACAGGTGAGTCTTCTTAAACTTCATTATCACGGTTCTAATTCATGTTATACACGAGGAAGAACGTGAACTGGCCCTTGCTTTGCTAATGAAACTTTAAACAGACTGAAGCTAAAGTTAGCCAAACCATCATCTTTGAAATAAGTTAGCCAAACATTCACCTGGGAGGTACGCTAGCATGAGCTAAAATGAACCAAACCAGAACCTATGAGGTACACTAGCATGAGCTAAAATGAACCAAACCATAACCTGTGAGGTACGCTAGCATGAGCTAAAATAAACCAAACCATAACCTGTGAGGTACGCTAGCATGAGCTAAAATGAACCAAACCATAACCTGTGAGGTACGCTAGCATGAGCTAAAATAAACCAAACCATAACCTGTGAGGTACGCTAGCATGAGCTAAAGTTAGCCAAACATAATCTGTGAGGTAAGATAGCATGAGCTAAAGTTAACCAAACATAATCTGTGAGGTAAGCTAGCATGAGCTAAAATGAACCAAACCAGAACCTATGAGGTACACTAGCATGAGCTAAAATGAACCAAACCATAACCTGTGAGGTACGCTAGCATGAGCTAAAGTTAGCCAAACATAATCTGTGAGGTAAAATAGCATGAGCTAAAGTTAACCAAACATAATCTGTGAGGTAAGATAGCATGTGCTAAAATGAACCAAACCATAACCTGTGAGGTACGCTAGCATGAGCTAAAATGGGCCAAAACCATCATCTGTGAAGTAAGCTAGCATGAGCTAAAATGAGCCAGAACCATCATCTGTGAAGTAAGATAGCATGAGCTAAAATGAACCAAACCATAACCTGTGAGGTAAGCTAGCATGAGCTAAAGTTAGCCAAACATAATCTGTGAGGTAAGATAGCATGAGCTAAAGTTAGCCAAACATAATCTGTGAGGTAAGCTAGAATGAGCTAAAATGAGCCAAAGACCATCATATGTGAAGCAAGCTAACATGAGCTAAAGTTAGCCAAACCATCACCTGTGAGGTTAGTTAGCATGAGCTAACATTACCCAAACCATCATCTGCGGGGTAAACTAGCATGAGCTAAAGTTAGCCAAACCATCACCTGTGAAGTAAGCTAATATGAGCTAAAACTAGCCCTGGCATTATTCATCCAGCCAGAATGTTTACATAAAAAATAAAACATAAATAAATGTGAATGAACGTGAATACTTGTGAATGAACGTGAATACTTGTGAATGAACATGAATACTTGTGAACACATGAGGCAGCTGAAGCTTCATGTGTGAGTGAAGTGCTGACGATGACTTTTTGCAGGTGTCAGGTCTCAGGTTCATCCTCAGGGGAACATGAACACCTGACATCAAATATGATGGTTTAAATAAATGTGATGAAGATGTCTCACACGTCACACGTGATTATTGATTATTGTCTGATTATTGGTGATCAATAATGACATCATCAATATTAGCCATGTTGACGGTTAATGAGCTTTAACGTGAAGAGTAAACGGTTTTATAGCAAACGTACATGACAGCGATACCCACACACACACATATATATATATATACAGTATACATACATATATATATATATATATAGAGGGAGACAATTTAAAAAAACACATATATGTTAATGCAAATAAGGACAAACATGGTAAAAAATAAACAGACATACAGTATATAGTAAAATACACACACTTATATTTGCATATACAGTATATGTAGGTACATGTACTGTGTATGTGTGTGTATATATAGCAGTAAAATAATAATAAATATATAATAATAAAACAATTAATACACAAACATATATACAGTAAAATACACACCTATATATGTAGATTCAGTATGTGTATGTACATGTGTGTATATATGTATATATACACACATGTATATACTTGTATGTGTGTGTGTATACACACACATACATATATACACACACATTTGAGCAGTAAAATAATAACTGTATAATAATAAAACACTTAATACACATTATATACAGTAAAATACACACAGTAAACACAGACATGTATAGTGTCTATAGTGTAAAGACAGATCAATTGAGTGAGAGTAAAGGCACATTCCGTCATTTTATTACCTGTGCACAGGTGCAGAGAGAAGAAGAAGAAGAAGAGGAAGAATCATGAGAAAGTTTCCAGGTTCAGCTCAGACACTGAACTGACATCAGCTCCTCCTCTTCATCTTCATCTTCGCCATCTTCATCATCACCATCCTCTTCCTCCTCCTCCTGCTGCTGCTGCTGCTGCTGCTGTCAGAGACTCTACACACTCCTGCTGCTGCCTCTCACGCCTTTATAGCGGGGGAAGCCTCACACACACACACACGCACACGCACGCACACACACGCACACACCGTGGAGAGGATGAGCAGAGGGAGAGAGAGAGAGAGAGAGGACAGCGGTCTGCAGCGCCCCCCGCAGGCCGACTGTTAAATTGTTAAGATGGAAGTTTGGTGTCGTTTTTCTGTGACTGCATCTGTGGATTAATAATAACATATAATAACCCCTAAAAATTAAACGCAGAAAATAATAACCGACACAGGATAAATTATAATCTAATCTAATCCAATAGTCTGTATATTCAGATTTTTATCCATACATTACATTCACTCCAGCTCTTCACATTCACATCGTGTGATCGTCCTGTGTAATGTTGTTGTTGTGACCGTGTCAGGCATTTACATGTTCATGTTCTATATTATTGATATTAGTTAAATCCAGTTAAAAAAGTTTACGTAAAAACTTTTACGAAAACGCGTTTTAATTTATTAATTTATATATGTGTTTATTGAGAAAGTAAAAAAAACCATTACCGGATATAGAACACAAACTTCATCTTTAAAAAATAAAGTACTGATGCTTTTCTGTTTAATGTACATGTTTATGTTCAGTTTTTAATTTAAATATTAAATCTAACTTGATTTTTTTAAAAAGAAAATTATTAAAATCCACAGAGAAGAAAAATACACCAGTTACAATAATAATTAAATTCACTAATAATTGATTAAATTCAGTAACAACATTTTTGAATCAATTAAAACAAATGTTTGCACAAGTTAATTAAATTGTTTGTTTTTAACAATAAACCGTAAAAAAGCATAAACTAAAATAAAGAAACGGTGACGAAGCGCTGATCTTATTTTTAAAGGGTAAACAGGAAGTGAAGCGTGCGTGCGCGTGTCTGACTTGATGGAGGAAACGAAAGAAAAGTGGTAAATGCGGAAGTTTGTGAAAAGTGTCTAATAATAATAATTTTTTTATTTTTTAAAACCACTCACTCTCCCACACCAAAGTCCATAGAGAAAATCAGTGATTTTAGCTCACAGGGACACAGGAGTTGTTGATCCACTGCTGCCTCGTGTGGTCACTTTGTGTCACTGAGGTAAATCTAAATTAAGATTTTCAAATGCCGAAAATTACAAAATAAGACATTTGAACTTAGTGATGGAGGCAGCAGTGGATCAACAACTCCTGTGTGCTGTGATGTAAAATCACTGATTTTCTCTATGGACTTTGGTGTGGGAGAGTGAGTGGTTTTAAAAAATAAAAAAATTATTATTATTAGACTGCTTCTCCAAATAAAAGACACATATTAGACACAGTTTGTTCTCATTACACCTTTACAGTCAAAATACTATGAGGAAAAAGGTCCAGATATAAAAATCACAGAATTATCCTTAAAGTTGAAAGTCATGTGACTCAATGAAAAGACTTTTGTTCCTAAGGGACAAAAAAGGCATGAAACAAGTGTTACCTCACGCACACTGTCTGTCAGCTGTACCTGTTTGACATTATTGGTTAACTGTTGCTTGTTAAGCAGTTGTCATTCACAATTTTAATTCTATTTAGTATTTTATAATTGTACTACACACACACTGCAGGTTTTTCACGTTGTATTCGTATAACCAATGTGACAAAAGAAAATTGTGAGTCCTTTTTAGCTTGTTGCTGTAGGTATACTTTTGTTTGTTAACTTGTAGCTGTTGTGTTTGCAGTATTCTTTTGATTTTTAGCTTGTGGCTGTTGTTTTTCGTAGTTTTCTGTTGGTTTTTAACAATATTATGTTGGTTTTTAGATTGTAGCTGTTGTGTTTTGTAGTATTATGTTGGTTTTTAGCTTGTAGCTGTTGTGCGTTGCAGTATTCTGTAGGTTTTTAGCAGTATTATGTTGGTTTTTAGCTTGTAGCTGTTGTGTTTTGTAGTATTATGTTGGTTTTTAGCAGTATTCTGTAGGTTTTTAGCAGTATTATGTTGGTTTTTAGCTTGTAGCTGTTGTGTTTTGTAGTAATATGTTGGTTTTTAGCAGTATTCTGTAGGTTTTTAGCAGTAATATGTTGGTTTTTAGCAGTATTCTGTAGGTTTTTAGCAGTATTATGTTGGGTTTTAACTTGTAGCTGTTGTGTTTTGTAGTATTATGTTGGTTTTTAGCTTGTAGCTGTTGTGCGTTGCAATATTCTGTAGGTTTTTAGCAGTATTATGTTGGTTTTTAGCTTGTAGCTGTTGTGTTTTGTAGTATTATGTTGGTTTTTAGCAGTATTCTGTAGGTTTTTAGCAGTATTATGTTGGTTTTTAGCTTGTAGCTGTTGTGTTTTGTAGTAATATGTTGGTTTTTAGCAGTATTCTGTAGGTTTTTAGCAGTAATATGTTGGTTTTTAGCAGTATTCTGTAGGTTTTTAGCAGTATTATGTTGGGTTTTAACTTGTAGCTGTTGTGTTTTTTAGTATTATGTTGGTTTTTAGCTTGTTGCTGTAGGTATACTTTTGTTTGTTAACTTGTAGCTGTTGTGTTTGCAGTATCCTTTTGATTTTTAGCTTGTGGATGTTGTTTTTCGTAGTTTTCTGTTGGTTTTTAACAATATTATGTTGGTTTTTATTAGCAGTTTTATGTTGTTATATGGTTTTTAGCTTGTTGCTGTAGGTATACTTTTGTTTGTTAGCTTGTAGCTGTTGGTTGTTAGCAGTTAGCAGCTGATTGAACGTTTCTTCACTTCAGGACAAACTCGCGGTGATCTCAGTGTAAAGCATGTGACATGGTTCATGCTTATGCTATGTCCATGTGAGGATGTGAGACATTTTTTTAACACGTTGTCATGGTGACTCTTCTCTGTGTTTTGTCTCTCAGGACCATCATGGCGTCTGAAGTTTACTCCCCCACGACGGCTCCGAACCCCAAATCGTCCTGGTGTTTGGTTCCGTCGGAACATTTGGATCGAAAGCGTTTTGTGGTCAAGCTAACAGAAGTGGTGAGTATCTGTGGCTCTGCTAACACTAAAACATAAAGTTTTAGTGATTTGGTGACATTTATCACATTTGTAAAACATAAAATTATAAGTAATTTGATAAATATTATGAATAAATAATAATTGCTGCTAATGTGGCTGCATGGTTGGTGTAGTGGTTAGCACTCGTCTTTGCAGCAGAAGAAAAACCGGGGCCTTTCTACACGGAGTTAGCATGTTCTCCTTGTGTGTGTGTGTGTGTGTGGATTTTCTCCAGGTTTCCTCCCACAGTCCACAAACATGCAGATTAGGGGATTAGGATTAGGCCAGTTGGACACGCTAAACGGACCATAGGTGTGAATGTGAGAGTGGATGGTTGTTTGTCTCTGCGTCCCTGTGATGGACTGATGACCTGTCCAGGGTCTGACCCGTCTTTAAGACACCCGTCTTTGTCAGCTGGAGTGAGGCACCATGTGACCCCGTGGTCCTCATGTGGAGGATTAAGTGGTAGAAGACGAGTGAGTGAATCTGCTGACGTTGATAATATTGTTTAACTCTACATATATAAGTGTAACAGACTGTGGTTCTGATTAAATGTGAGTCAATGCTGATGCTCAGTTTAAATTTAATGGAGCAGTTACACAACTGTGTGTGTGTGTACGTGTGTGTGTGTGTGTGTGTGTGTGTGTGTTGACCTTCCTCATCCAGTGGGAAGTGAAAGTGTTGCAGATGTGACTGTTGTGGATCAGAGCTGCTGTCGTTAGCAGATGTTAGTGCTACTGTCGCAACACTTCACCGAGGGGTGTGTGTGTGTGTGTGTGTGTGCGTGTGTGTGCGTGTGTGCGTGTGTGTGTGTGTTCAGTAGAAGTGACCCCTCACCTCATAACCAAACGTTATAATTAGAGCTATAGTACAGAGTATAGTAGTAGTAGAGTTATAACTCTCTATTATTTACATAATCCGTTAATCTGCTTGTTGTTGATCAATGTTTCTCCCTCAGTAATTTGATGATGTCATGTGTGACTCCTCCCTCCTCCCTCACGTGTGACTCCTCCCACAGGTCTTCTCCTCAGTGGCCTTCCTCCTGGAGGAGGTGGTCAGCAGCTGCTCCAGCTGCTTTGCCCTCTACTTCTTTGAGTTTGTCACGTGCACGGCCTTCCTCTTCACGCTGCTGCTCCTCATCCTCCTCTCCACCTCGCTGCACGCCACGGTCGGCATCACCTGCTGGCCAAGTCTGGTAAGTGCAGGCTCTGGTTGTAGTTAGCTTAGCGTTAGCCCAAGGAGCGCAGTTAGCAGTTAGCAGTTAGTGTCAGTGTTTAGAGTTAGTGTGAGTGAAAACATCATGTAAATGTGACAATGCTGCTTCTCCTCTTCCTCCTCCTCCTTGTCCTCCTTGCCCTCATCCTCCTTCTCCTCATCCTCCTCGTCCTCCTCCTCCTCCTTGTCCTCCTCCTCTTCCTCCTCCTCCTTGTCCTCCTCCTCCTCATCATCCTTCTCCTCATCATCCTCCTCCTCCTCGTCCTCCTCCTCCTCCTCGTCCTCCTTGCCCTCATCATCATCATCCTCCTCCTTGTCCTCCTCCTCCTTATCCTCCTTGTCCTCCTTGTCCTCCTTGTCCTCTTCCTCCTACTCCTTCTTCCTCCTCCTTGTCCTCCTCCTTGCCCTCATCCTCCTCATCATCATCCTCCTCCTTCTCTTCCTCCTCCTCCTCCTCCTCCTTGTCCTCCTCCTCCTTCTCCACAGGATTTCTGCTTCACTGCTGCCATGGCCGTTCTCTTCTTCATCTCCTCCATCATTTTTGCTTCAAACAATAATGGATCATCTCTGGAGAAGAGTGCTGTGGTGAGATGTTACCTCCTCTCCTCTCCTCTCCTCTCCTCTCCTCTCCTCTCCTCTCCTCTCCTCTCCTCTCCTCCTTTCCTTCTCTGCCCTTCCTTCCTTCCTTCCTTCCTAATGCCTGTTTCCTCCTCTGCTCACTTTCTTTCTTTTCTCTCTTGTCTCCTAATTCCTACTGTCCTCTCCTTTTTCATTGCTCCTTCTCTTCCTCTGTCTCTACACTTCCTGTCACTTCCTGTCTCCTTTCTTCGGCTTCCTTCTTTCCCGTCCTTGTATCCTTCACTTTCTTCCCTTGCGTCCTCTCTTCGTCTCCTCCTCGATGACAACCCTCTTGTTCGTTTGGCTCCTCCTCCAGGCGTTTGGCTTCCTGGCGACGTTGGCGTTCGTAGTGGACGCCGTCATCTTTTATAAAGGGCGTGGCTTTCCTTTCTTGAATGGCGGGAAGGCGGAGTCGAGTAACAGCGGCCCCGTGACAGTGGAGTCTCCGGCGGAGAAGGAGAGACTCAACACCGTCGCAGAGTAAAGTTCGTTCCTGTGTTCATACGCGTCGCGTTCTGAGGTCAGAGGTTATTTTACGCATTATTCTTTTAACATGACGACAGGAGCTTTAGAGGCGGAGCTTTGGCAGCAGGTGTTTTACACTCCACCTTTTTATTGATCTTCCAATAATCAATCATTGACCATGTGATTCACATTTGACTAAAACCGTCAAAACCACTAAATCGATCGTAAATGCTGTTACGTGACTTGGAGTTTAAAAAAATGTACAGATTATTCCTTTATCTCTGATCAATACCCCAAAAAAGACTGGAACTGATAAGCTCCTCCCACCACCACAGAAATATTGAAATATTTAAAGTGAAAAAAGAAACGCCTCACCATGATCCACATTTACACCCGCTGTGGAGGAGCGGTTACTGCGAGTGTCGCACAGTTGCAGTGCTGAGGGTTTGATTCCCGCTGCAGTAGAGTTCAGTCGGTATGAGCTTAAGATCATATCACGTCATTCTGTCATTCATATTGAAATATATGTGAGGGTATTTCACAGAATTTCAAAATAAAAGCATTTGTGTCGATGTGGAACAATATATAGTTTTCACAATGAAACATTTTTACATTTTTATGATGCAAAATTAATCTATCAGTTAAAAACATAGCTGTTTGAGACAGGGCGATATTGTTTCCTGAAGGGGGTGATGATTCAAAATGTCCAGCAGAGGGAGCTACTGCAGCAACATCACAGAGCTCAGGAGGTCGGATTAAAGGCAGATGTAGAAATGTCTTATTGATTATTAATGTTTTTATTCTTAAATTTCGACATAGTTCACCCACTGTTACAGTGTAACTGCATGAGGCACTGACACAGTAAGAGAAGACTGTGCTGTGAGCGCCCCCTGCTGCTGCTGCTGGGAAACAGTCAGAGACATTGATGCTCCTTCATTATCTTCAGAACATGTTCACGTCTTTATCTCACAACAGGAAAGTGAAGTTTGTTAACCACTCACTCTCCCACACCAAAGTCCATAGAGAAAATCAGTGATTTTAGCTCACAGGGACACAGGAGTTGTTGATCCACTGCTGCCTCCATCACTAAGTTTGAATGTCTTATTTTGTGAATTTGGCATTTGAAAATCTTAATTCAGATTTACTTCAGTGACACAAAGTGACCACACAAGGCAGCAGTAGACCAGCAGCTCCTGTGTCCCTGTGAGCTAAAATCACTGGTTTTCTCTATGGACTTTGGTGTGGGAGAGTGAGTGCTTTACAAAAGTCTGTCTAACAGTGAGATAAAGATATGAACTGTAGATATCGTAGACTTGTGTCTGTGCTGGCAGCTGCTTTGTTTTCACTGAGAATGAGCCTCTGTGTCTCAGACTGGTTCCTGAGCAGCAGGGGGCGCTCACAGCTTTGATCATGTCAGTTCCTCATATGTTCACATTCAAAGTAAGTTGAATTATTCCTTAAAAATCTTCAGAAATATGATTAAAATTGCAAACATGATTTTTATAAAAACATTAAATAAGTGATGATTGAAGTTTAAACTCTAACCTAACATGTTTTTTCTGGTCCTCATTTGTTCAAACTCTACTTCCTGTTTTAATGAAATGCCATTTATGAAGAAAATTGTTACAGATCAACAAGAATGATTGTTTGTTTTTATTTAGTGTCATTGATTTAAATGAAGTTTAAATGAAATGAATATAAAAGATTAAAATAGTTGAGATGATCTGGTTGAAACTCTGTTATGATTCACTGAAGAGAAAAGAAAAGAAAACTCGTGTTTAAATTTTTATTTAAACATGAATTATTTTTACTTCTTTATCAATGATTTCTGTTTAAAACTGTGTCACTTTTATCATCAGAAAATTAAGATACTACACACTGAGCTAAGTCTATTTCCAATTCTTGTGTCACTTTCAGTTTTAGTTTTCTTTCTTTAAACAGTCTTTTAAATATTATCAGTCTTGCTAGTTTTTAGTTTTTGTGACGGGTGATTGTGAGCTTCAAACAGCTGCAGTTCAAAAACCCTGAACTATCCCTTTAGCGAGTGGCCATATTGTGTCTCTTAACTGTCTCCAACTAAAAATCATCATCTTTAATATTTTGTGTGTAGTTGTTCTGCCAAACTGGAACCAGCCTCCAAGGACGACGTGAATGTACACGTTTACCACAATAAGGTTTTTAATTTGATTTTTTTTTTATGCCCAGAAACCGAAGCGGACTGCAATTTAAAAATAAATCTTAAACAAAAGTGACATTTTTTCTTCACATTCCTGTTAAACTGGTCACATGTTCACATTTTTCTTGTGTTTCGTTTTCTTTTTTTTTTTGTTGTAACTTTAGCACAGGTGTAAGTAGTAAAGAAATCAAGTAAAAGTTGTAGAGTAAAAGTAACTAACCATGAGATCAATCAATGATGTAACCATTTAACCAGCCAATCATGCAATTGTATCACTGTAATCTATAAAACCTAAAAATCAGATGCTGATTACATTTGTTTCAGGGATCAAAGAGTCAAAGTTCAGAGCAGGAGGTCACACACGTGCAACAGTGCAACTGACTTTAGTCTTTGATTCTCTAAAGTCTTGTTTTCACTTTTATTCATTCACTTCAGAGTCAGACAATCTAAAAACGTGAGATTTTATATGGAGACGACTCATGTTCAGGACCAAGTCAAATCATTTTATATGTTTGTATTTATCCACAGGATGTGTTTGATGTGTTTGTCTTTAAAGCTGCTGCAGTTTCATTTCTACATTCACTTTATATTCTGTCATGTAATAAACCGATTTTCAAGACAAATCCAAGGTGTCAGTGTTGTTTGTTTAAATATAAAATATATGGACGCTACAGTAAAATCTACACAAAGAAACTGGAAAAGAATATGTAGGTTGTAAGACTATGTTGTTTTCAAAATCTTTTAATCTGTTGATTATTTTCTCAATTCATCATTTGATCCATAAAATGTCAGAAAATATTGAAATGATGATGTTTCTCAAATGTCTTGTTTTGTCCACAAACCAAAATGATTCAGTTTTAATGATTTATTTGTTATTTGGAGCAAAGAAACCACAAAATAATCACATTTAAGAAGCTGAAACATCACAAAAACTGGTTTTAATGTTATATATACTGTATATTCAAACTGATAAATCAGTTCTAAAATTAATTTAGTAATTGATTAATTGTTTCAACCCTAGAAAACTATGTTTTAATATGTCACTGGGTCATTAATCTGC
>JAFBJR010000992.1:0-67716 GCA_016785285.1 Brachirus orientalis | reverse complement strand
CAACTGCCTTTTCTAGTATTTTAGAAATGAAAGGAAGGTTTGATATTGGGCGATAATTGGCTAAAACCTCTGGGTCGAGGGTAGCTTTTTTAAGAAGGGGCTTAATAACTGCAACTTTAAAAGCTTGGGGTACATATCCAGTTAATAAGGAAAGATTAATTTGATTTAAAATGGAGTGATTAATTAATGGAAGAACATTTTTAAACAGTTTGGTGGGGATGGGATCTAACTGACAGGTTGACGGTTTTGATGAGGATACTAGTGATGTTAATTCTGGGAGATCTATAGGGGAGAAACTGTAACTGTATGTCTGGTGCTTCTAAGGTTATTGTGCTAGAAGTCTCATTACCACTAGGAGAGAAGAGGTGGTCAATTTTTTCTCTTATTGATGTTATTTTATTCTCAAAGAAATTCATGAAGTCGTCACTGCTCAGTGTTAAGGGAATAGACGCTCAGTAGAGCAGTGACTCTGTGTCAGCCTGGCTACAGTGCTGAACACAAACTTTGGATTGTTTTTGTTTTCTTCAATTAAAGAAGAATAATAGGCTGCTTTAGCTTTATGAAGGGCTTTTTTATAAGCTACAAGACCATCTTTCCAGGCTACATGAGATTCTTCTCGATTAGTGGAACGCCATTTTCTTTCTAATCTACGTAAGCCTGTTTAAGAGAGCGAGTATGGGAGTTAAACCATGGTGCTTCTCTCCTCTGATCCATCACTTTCTTTTTGAGAGGGGCAACACTATCTAATGTAGTACGCAGTGAAGCTGCTGCATTATCAACAAGATTATCAATGAAAGTGGGTGTAAAATCATAACTGTTAAATTCAGGTCTTAGACATGGCACAGATTTAAATAATGGCTGCACTGTCTCTTTGAAAGTATTAATGTTATTATCCGACAGGCATCGACTGTAGTGGTATTTTTTCTTAATGTTATTGTAGTTAGTTATTGTGCAATTAAATGTGATTAAATAATGGTCAGTTAGGAGGGGGTTTTGGGGAGAAATATTTAAGTTTTCTATATCTATGCCATAAGTGAGCACAAGATCAAGGGTGTGATTAAGGCAGTGAGAGGGTTTATTCACATGCTGAGTGAAACCAATTGACTCTAACAGTGAATTAAATGTAGAATTAAGACTATCACTTTCAACATCTACATGGATGTTGAAATCCTCCACAATTATGATTTTATCTGTCCTTAGCACTAACTCTGTTAGGAATTCGGAAAAATCTGACAGAAACTCTGTATAAGGTGCAGGTGGACGATAAACAGTGACTATCAGAACTGGTTTCTGTGATTTTAAACTAGGATTAGATAGACTGAGGATAAGACTTTCAAAAGATAGATATTCCGGTTTGGGCTTGGGGTTAATTAATAGACTAGTATTAAAAATGGCCGTGACTCCTCCTCCTCGGCCTGAGCTTCTGGGGACATGAGTGTTAGAATGTGTGGGTGGTGTTGACTCATTTAAACTAACATATTCTTCTTCATGTAACCAAGTCTCAGTTAAGCATATTAAATCAATATGTTTATCAATGATTAGATCATTAATTAAAACTGATTTTGAGGAGAGTGATCTTATATTTAATAGTCCACATTTAAGTGTGCTATTGTATGATTCTGTTTTATTATTGGTGTTGATTAGTATTAGATTGGACTGACTAACTCCTCTTCTGTTAAATGCTGATTTATTTAATTTTGTTGATTTATTTATTTTTGTTGGCCGGGGGACAAACACAGTCCCTATGGGTTTTCGAAGAGGTGACTGCTCGAAAAGAAGCACAGAGGAGCGTGTAAGACTGCAACTCTGTCTGGTCTCACCTCTGGACTGTCATGGTGCTGGTGTTCTAATAAACTTTGCTATGTTTCTAGATAAGAGAGCAGCTCCATCCAAAGTGGGATGGACACCATCTCTCCGTATGAGACCAGGTTTTCCCCAGAAAGACAGCCAGTTATCTATGAAAGTAATGTTATTTTCTGGACACCACCGAGACAGCCAGCGATTGAATGACAACATGCGGCTATACATGTCATCACTGGTCACATTAGGAAGAGGTCCAGAGAAAATTACGGTGTCCGACATTGACTTAGCGTACCTACACACAGATTTAACATTAATCTTTGTGACCTCCGATTGGCGTAATCGGGTGTCATTACTGCCGACATGAATGGTAACTTTACTGAATTTACGATTATCTTTAGCCAGCAGTTTCATATAAGACTCTATGTCGCCCGCTCTGGCCCCGGGAAAACACCTGACTATGGTCGCTGGCGTCGCTACTTTCACATTCCTTAAAACAGAGTCACCAATGACCAGAGTTTGCTTCTCAGGCTGTGTGTCGCTGAGTGGGGAAAACTTGTTGGAAGTGTGAAGTGGTTGGTGGTGAACCGGGCTTTTCTGTTCAGCACTACGCCTCTTATTACGGACAGTCACCCAGTTAGCCTGTTGATCTCACGGCTGCACGGGAGCTGCTGGGGGAGCTAATGCTACTGCTATGTGGTCCGCACTGGCTACAGGGGACTGGCTAACTGATTTAGCTTCTATGGTGTGGAGCCGGGTTTCTAACTTGCAAAGTCTCGCCTCCATCCTGGCAAACAAGCTACATTTGTTACAGGTACCGTTATCGCTAAAGGAGGCAGAGGAGTAACTAAACATGTGGCACACAACACAGGAGAGAGCAGGAGAGGGAGAAGGAGAGAGAGAAGCCATCGCTACTAAGCTAACTGCTAAGCTAGAAAGACCACAGAGTGTGAATCTACATGAGAGATAGAGTTAAGCGAAGGTGTCGCTAAGAGAAGCTTAAGGCAAAAAACGATTAACAGAACAAGTGCTAGTACAGAGACTAGATTGTGAATTTAGATTAAGTTTTCCAGCAGTAGAGAGCAGAAGAAACACGCAGCGTAACACCAGTGGAAACAGGAAGTGACACAATACGTTACGTGAACCGACGTCAGTCCTCCAGGGGAGGAAACTGGTGAAGGATGAAGAGAACAGTCAGGAGGAAGAAGATTAAGATGTGTAACGTTTACCAATTAATTCTTGGATCCTGCTGTTTGGGTGTGAACTGCCTCCCGCCCTCAGATCTTTTGGATGATGCTCCAAAGGTTCTCAATAGGGTTAAGGTCAGGGGAGGATGTCTGTGAAGATTCTCAGTCATCCAGGTCATGGTATCCAAAAGTGTAGTAAAAAAAGGCAACTGGACTTAGTTGAATTTCTTGAAGACGTTTCACCTCTCATCCAAGAGGCTTCTTCAGTTCTGTTTGACTGGTGGAGAGTCTGGGACTTATAAACTCTGTCAGGTTCTTGGTCCATGGGGTGTGGTTTGGACAGGAAGGGGGTGTGAGTTGTTAACTAAAAGGTTAGATGAGTCGTTAAGTCGTCAAAGGGTCGTTGGATATTGGCTTTGTCTGATGTAGTTTCACCTGAGTCGTTAGTTATTGGCTATTGTCTGATTTAGTTTCACCTGAGTCATCAACTGTATTTGACTTTAGGTGTGAATGTGTGTGAAACCTCCTGGGGAGGGAGTCCAGAACAGCACTGTAGGTGGCTGATAGCTGGTGTCTTAGACCACCTCCCCTGTTCAAGGTTGGTTTCTCCAGTTTGGCAAAGATGGCTTCTTTTACTCCTCTTTCAAACCATCTGTCCTCCCTGGCCAAAATCTGAACATTACTGTCCTGGAAAGAATGTCCTGTCTGGTGTAAGTGCAGATAGACTGCTGAGTCCTGTCTTGAGTGGGCCATGCGTTTGTGGAGAGGTTGTTTTGTCACTCCAATGTACAAATCGTTGCAGTCCTCACTGCACTGAACAACATATACCAAGTTGGTTTTCTTGTGGTGAGGTGTTTTGTCCTTGGGGTAAACCAGTTTCTGTCTGAGAGTGTTGTCCGGTTTGAAATGTATTGGAATGTCATGTTTGTTGAAAATCCTCTTAAGTTTTTCGGACAAACCGGCAACGTAGGGGATAACAACATTCTTGCGGGAGAGCTCCTTTTTCTCTTTTATTGTGTTTGTTTTTGATTTTGAGGTTTTTGTGAAGGCCCAGTTGGGATAGCCACAATTCCTGAGTGCATCCCGGATGTGTTCCTGTTCCTTCATCCTGCCTTCTGTCCTGGTGGGAACCCTCATTGCTCGGTGGTGAAGGGTCCGAATTACTCCTAGCTTGTGTTGTAGTGGATGGTGAGAGTCAAAAAGGAGGTATTGGTCAGTGTGAGTGGGTTTCCTGTAGACCTCCACATTTAAACTTCCGTCGGTTTCAATGTGGACTGAACAGTCTAGGAAGGCCAGAAGGGCCAGAGAGAAACTCATCAGGGGAGGATGAGTTTCTCTCCTTTTATGCCCATAGCAGCCGATGATGCAGAGGTATTCCTTTACAGAATGAGATGGTGCATTGTCATGGATGAAGATGATTTTCTTACGGAAAGCACAGTTCTTCTTTTTGTTTTGTGGAAGAAAGTGGTCAGTCAGAAAGTCCACATACTTTTCAAAGGTCATATTCACACCTTCAGGAAGCCTAAAGGGGCCAACCAGCTCTCTTCCCATGATTCTGGCCCAAAACATGACTCTGCCACCTCCTTGCTGACATTGCAGCCTTGTTGGGACATGGTGGCCTTCCACCAACCATCCACTAATCCATGCATCTGGACCATCCAGCATTGCACAGCACTCGTATTTCTGGGCCCACTGCATCCATTTCTGCTTGTGAACACTGGTTATGGGTGGCCGAATAAAAGGTTTTATGCATAACTGCAAGCCTCTCTCCTACGCCTTGTTGTTCGCAGCAGCTTCAAATACCTGTTTGCTGCTTTGTAGTGGCATTTTAGCAGCTGCTCTCTTAATCTGATACATTTGTCTGGCAGAAACCTTTCTCATTGTACCTTCATCTGCACGAACCAGTGTGTGCTCTGAATCAGCCACAAATCACTTAACAGTACGATGATCACGCTTAAATTTTCGTGAAATATCTAAGGTGTTCATACCTTGTCCAAGGCATTCGACTATTTCACTCTTTTGAGCAGGAGTTTCAACTCCCACCTCCGGCAGAATTTCAAACACGTTCCGCAACTCCGGTCAGGCGGCTGACCGGAGTTGCGGCCGTAAGGTGGTCGGTGCCTGTTGTGGCAGTAATCCCCGAACCCGTTGGTGGACTCCAGCGGTAAGGGATGCCGTCAAGCTGAAGAAGGAGTCCTATCGGGCCTTCCTGGCCTGTGGGACTCCAGAGGCAGCTGATAGGTACGGGCAGGCCAAGCGGAATGCGGCTTTGGTGGTCGCTGAGGCAAAAACTTGGACGTGGGAGGAGTTCGGTGAGACCATGGAGAACGACTTCCAGATGGCTTTGAGGAGATTCTCGTCAAACATCCAGCGTCTCAGGAAGGGGAAGCAGTGCACTGTCAACACTGTGTACAGTAGAGATGGGGTGCTGCTGACCTTGAATCGGGACGTTGTGAATCGGTGGCGAGAGTACTTCAAAGACCTCCTCAATTCCACCAACAGGCCTTCCCATGAGGAAGAGTCTGTGGACTCAGGATTGGGCTCTCCTATCTCTGGGCTGAGGTTATCGAGGTGGTGAAAAAGCTCCTCGGTGGCAGGGCCCTGGAGGTGGATGAGATCCGCCCAAAGTTCCTCAAGGCTCTGGATGTTGTAGGGCTGTTTTGGCTGACACGCCTCTGCAACATCGCATGGACATTGGGGGCAGTGCCTCTGGATTGGCAGACTGGGGTGTTGGTCCCCCTCTTTAAAAAGGGGAACCGGAGGGTGTGTTCCAACTACAGGGGAATCACACTCCTCAGCCTCCCTGGTACGATCTTTTCAGGGGTCCTGGAGAGGAGGGTCCGTCGGATAGTCGAATCTCGGATTCAGGAGGAGCAGTGTGGTTTTCGCCCTGGTCGTTGGACCAGCTCTACACTCTCGGCAGGGTCCTAGAGGGTGCATGGGAGTTCACCCAACCAGTCTACATGTGCTTTGTTTGACTTCGGGAAGGCGTTCGACCGTGTCCCTAGGGGAGTCCTGTGGGGAGTGCTCCAGGAGTATGGGGTACCGGACGATTTGATAAGGGTCATTCGGTCCCTCTACGACTGGTGTCAGATCCTGGTCTGCATTGCCGGCAGTAAGTTGGATCCTTTCCCGGTGAGGGTTGGACTTTGTCACCGATCCTGTTCATAACTTTTATGGACAGGATTTCTAGACGCAGCCAGGGTATTGAAGGGGTCCGATTCAGTGGGCTCAGGATTGGGTCCCTGCTTTTGCGGACGACGTGGTCCTGTTTGCTTCATCAGGATGAGAATCAGCACCTCCAAATCCGAGACCATGGTCTTGAGCCGCAAAAGGGTGAAGTGCCCTTTCCAGGTAGGGGATGAGATCGTTTTTTTCACAAGTGAGGGAAGAATGGAGCGGGAGATCGACAGGCGGATCGGTGCGGCATCCGCAGTAATGCGGGCTCTGCAGGGTGTCTGGGCTCTCCCTTAGAGATAGGGTGAGAAGCGCGGTCATCCGGGAGGGGCTCAGAGTAGAACCGCTGCTCCTCTGCATTGAGAGGAGCCAGATGAGGAGGCTCGGGCATCTTGTTAGGATGCCTCCTGGACGCCTCACTGGTGAAGCGTTCCGGGCACGTCCCACTGGGAGGAGGTCCCAGGGACGACCCGGGACTCGCTGGAGAGACTATGTCTCTCGGCTGGCCTGGGAACGCCTCAGGATTCCCCCAGAAGAGCAAGAAGAAGTGGCCAGGGAAAGGGAAGTCTGGGCTTCAGTCAAATTACTCAAATTATTCAGCCAGTTAAAAACATGTTCTTTATAAATAAAGATTTCTCAGCAGTTGCTCAAAGTTGAAATGTTTTTGTTGTAAAAAATAACTTTTGGTTGAGACGTACTGCATGGCTGTCAAGTCTCATGCATTCAGTGTGAGACACATGCATTTCAATAGGTTCACATGCTCACACGCCACATGACATTTCTCACGCTGAGAAGTGATAAAACTCACATCTATGAATGGATGATGCAAAGGCTTATTGCTCTGCGTAGTCTATTCATACACCTCAAATAGGTTTCTGCTGTAAGCACTCATTTCACAAATGCGCACAGATACTGTGAATGGGTGCAAATGTTTCAGACGAGATGGAAGTCAAAGAGCATGGTCAGGAAATCACTTCAGTTATATCACTTAATTTATAATAGTAGCTTATTAAAGTGAAAGTTGAAGTGTGAAGAGTATGTACTTAACGTTTTTTTTCTTTTTCTTTCTTTTTTTTTTTTTTTTTTTTTAACTGCTTGTGTCATGTATTTAGATTTAAAGATGTCAGGGAAAACTATTCTTTCATTCTGGAAAGAAAATGGCCACCCCCCCCCCCTCCCCCCCCCCCCCCAGAAGGTTTTTAGCAAGGCTGCATACTGTTTTGCCCCTCAAAGGCCCACAGTCTGCATGGAAGAGGTAGTCTTATTACTGTAAAATTAAAGTTACAGTCAGGAGCTACATTTGACTGGCTTAATTCAAAATGCCCACTTATAGACTTCAAAATACTGTCAATTTTGTATTAAGTTATCAACTAGGCAATCTGAAAAAAAATAAATACATTGTTTTTTAGTTACAACTACTGGGCATAATATTACTCTCTCAGTACATCTTTGCAGCAGATGTCTTCCATCTCTGTGTGCACTGGTATGCAGGTACCTTAGAAGAGAGACAGACCAGTAACAGGTACAGGTTGGATTGGTCTAAAGTGCGTCCATGTAGGCACACAGTGAGTTTAGGTGGACACTGCTATTAGCACCAGTGTGTCCTCAGAGTTCATTGTTTTAACAGCACTAAGAAATTACACACATGGGAAAAAAAATTACCACCTTTGTGAAATTTACTGCTGCAGCCTTGGCTATGAAGGTGGTTCAGTTGCATCCATTTCTTGTGATTCTGGATCAAATGGTAAGGATCTACAACGAAAGGCTGTGATGAAGCTACTTCCCAAAGATGCTGCTAAGTTTCTCTGTTTCTATATGAGTTTCTCTGTAGACTGGACTGAAGCTTACTAGCATATATCACAATGTGGATATGGAAACCCTCAAACTCTGCAGTGGATCTGCAAATTAAGTGGACAAATCTGGTTACATGAATCTATTCCCTATTTTCATATAACCGTACCCACACATTTCATCACATCAACAATAATCCAGTAATATAATTAAAAGTTAGACCATTTTTTAAAAGTCTGTCATATGATTAGAAATAAATACGAGTATTAGTCTGTAACACATATTGAAAGAAATCATAGTTTTCAAATTCTGTGAACAATTCATGCCTATGCTCATTAACTACATTATAGGTGCTACAATAGTTACACTTGAGGACTAAATTATTAGCCCCCCCAATTTTTAGCCCCCCCCCCCCCCCATGAAAATTTCACTGTTTTATAAGAATCTCCCACCTAATGTTAAACAGCCAATCATTTTTAACACAGCTTCTTCAAACATCCTAGATTTATTTTGGATGCTTCCATTATTTGTCTTTTAAATGAAAGAAATGAAATTATTCCACAAAATCCAAAATCTACCAGGATCAAAATATTTAGCCCCCTTAAGAACTGACCTTTTTATTGAGCCACAGCCACAAACCACTGTTCTGCAATAATGTGCTTAACTGTTTAATGCTCAAAACTTTAAAAATCAAAGTGAAACCTGAGTGTTATCTTTCAATTTACTTAGATCTAAAGCTACCTCCAATAATAAAACAATTCTTAAGCCTCACATCTCCCAAAATATTATCTAAGACACATGTATTATTATCAAGAACTGATTTGTGCAATTTCCCTACCAACTACAAAATGGGAGATAGACTTATCTATCAGTCCAGATGAAAACTTTGGATACAAATACCATCTAATATGTTAAAAATGATCAAAAACCCAGATACAATACAAAATCCTACACAGAACACACTACACAGGACAAAGGATGTTCAGAATGGGGTTCTCACAATCAAACACCTGCTTAAACTTCAGTGAAAACATAGCAGATAACTACATGCATGCTATATGGTGGTGCACACCTGTAAATACATTCTGGGGTAAGGTATGTGAGGTCCTCTCAGCATATCTCGGATGCACCATAGCACTGTCCCCGCACTATTCATCGTGGGTGATTTAACTGTAATAAATATAGAAATGAAAGAGAGAATGTCTGCTTCCATAAAAAAAAACAATAGGTTGATTTCAATTTAACCAGGGCACCACTAATTGAACACATCATTTAGAATAGGTGGGTGCCTGTGCCCTTGCTGGTTGGCCTCTCAAAAGGTGGGTTGGAGATCCTGGGTGCTGGGATTACCTGGTGGTCTCCGGGGGCTGATGGTCCCGCATCTGCCATCCCCTGGTGGCCGTGGGTCTGTCTTGGGGGGTCCTTGGGGGTGGGGGGGCGCAGAGCACTACCTCTGGGTTATGGAGCGGGGGTCTGGGGACTCCGCCACGGGGGGTGCTGCTTTGTCCCGTGCATAGACCTCACCTTGTCTGGGGGACTGTGCTCATTGGGGGCCTACCTCTCGGTTAGGGGGGCCTGGCTCTGTCGCTCTGATGGTGCTCGTGGGTCACCCTGGTGTGTCTCTGGCCTGGGTGGGCTTGCCCCCATTCTTGGCTGGGGATGCGGGCAGGATGGGGATATATGGCACTGCCAGTCAGGAAGCTGGCACCCTGACTGGGGTGAGTGGTACATCCTCCCAAACAAACATTTTGGGGGGGGGGTTTGGCCTCGGGGTGGGTGGTGGTAGTGGCTGTGGTGGGCTCTGCACTGCTTCCTTGGGGGGTGGACTGGGAGGAGCTCCACTCCCGCCTGTGGTGGGCTGGCCCCGGCCCGGGGGCCCTTTTCAGTCCTGGGTGTGGGAATCCTGGTCCTCTGCACTTTGCCTGGGTGTGGGGTAGTTTGGTCTTTGTCTGTGGGTCTGCAGTCTCTGTCCTGTTAGTGCTGACCCTGGGCGGGGTGCGCTGCTGCCTTATGCCTCTGCTGGCCTTCGGTGGGGTGGATGCGTGGCTATCTCTGGGGGTGGTGGCTTGGGGTGTCTTCTGTCCTGGGTGGCTGGAGGGCACTCGGCACATCTGGATCCCTATCAGCTTACTGCCGAGAGCTGATCAAACGGTGGCACGATCTCCCACTCAGATTCCTAACCACATCTAATGACAACCCCTATACATATACACAGATACGCGCTCTCACATACAAACACACACTCCGGTACAAAACTGTTAAAGTTGCTGTAGGCTCAGTTTCCTTCTCTTAATGTGCAGAAATTGTACTTAATATTCAAATGAATGCCAATGTTATTAGTGTTTCATGAGGTTAACATGTACCTGTACCTTCGCTGGTATTGTTGTACTTGTGTCTGCCTCTCCTTCTGTCTGCCTGTGTCTCTGTCGTCTAACTTTCCATCTGTCTGTATGCCTGACTTTGTCCATCTCTCTCCCTCATTTTCACTATCACTGCCACTCTCAATCTCCCACCCTTCCCCTCTTTCCTTTACACTCCTTCTTCACATCACACAGCCAGAAAAATAAATGAAAAATAATACAATTTTAATAAGTACAGGACAAGTATCACAGACTCTACCTGTGCACAGCAAATCTGTTCAACACCACAAGGTATGCAGTCAATGATACCACCTAGGCAGTGGACAGGACAGGTTTAAAAAAAAAAAAAAGAAAAAGAAAAATTCAAAAGGAGATTATGAGCAATAGGTGGAGCCAGGGCAGGATTTTCATTCACAGACTATCCTAGGAAAAACTTTGACTGTATAGTGGCAGCTTTGGCAAACAATTTTTGTTTTTTAATAAAAGTTCCCAAATGCCACTTTAACTTACAGAAGTGTAGAAATAATCTGTAAATATTATTGTAGTGCCATCCTTATAAAACGTTGAAGATACAGATCCCCTCCACACATGTTATGCTTTTGATGCCCATGTATTTGCCAAATAAATAATGTTTAATTTTAAACAATTTTAATTTTGAAAATATTTGTTATGTTATTTCTTGTTTTTATGAGAGGTGGTCTAATAAATTTAAGCACTGTATGGTACATTTGTTAATATTGTACTGTAGTGATAGTAATAGTACTGTCTGTATACTTAATGTCTCTTATGAGGGTCCGAGCGCACAAAGAGCAGAGGACCCTATTGAAACTCAAGGAGTTCTTCTTTTTCCTCCAAATGAATCACATTTTTAAGGGCCTAAACATCCTCAAAAACTCATGAATTCTTTCAAAGGAGTCAGTCCTAGTAAGTGGTTCGGTGAATGGGCGTGAAAAAATGGTGGGAGGGGCTAAAAACAAATGCAAAAGGTCAGGTCAAGTGTTGCCAGGTTTAACATACATGAACGGAAAGTGGTACACATGTTTATCTGGTAGTGACAGTCAAAAAGGTAAATGAGGACCTATGGTCTAAACCCAACAGGAAGGTAGCCATTTTGGTTTGAACGCCGACTCGGAGCTGATTTTGGCGATTTTACACCTCTGGTATTTGAATGAACTTGTCCTAAAGCTTTAATGAGATCATCTTGGTGAGGTCACTGTGGACAAGTTGAGGATCTAAAGTTATTGAAAGTTTTTCTTAATGTCGCATGGCGTCCAAGATAGGGGGCGGCAAAGTTGGGGAAATTATGATTTCTCGCCACAAACACAGTTTTAACTGTACGAAGGAAAGTCCGATCTGAAGCAAACTTGCTATGATTGATTATAGTTGTCCTGAAGATGTACATATGAAAATAATTGATTTAGAAAACAGCACCCCCTGGTGGAGACAGTAAACATGGAATTTTACAGTTTTTCATACTGCTCTTAAAGAAATTATCATATCCAACTAAAACCCACCCTCAGAGACCCACCCTGAATACATCTGCAAAGGATAAGCTTGCTACAGGAAGTGCAACATCCAAAACAGGAAGTGAACTGCCATACATTTACGATCTGCACGACACATGATATGTGAGACAAGAGAACCGCCCTGAACACGTTTAGGGTCATGAGCTTGACCCAACAGGAAGTCAACCATTTTAAACAGGAAGTGCCATTAAACTTCATTGTATATTAACCAATATTGATGAAATTTGATATGTAAGACAAGGGAACTGCCCTGAACACATTTTGGGACATGACCCAACAGGAAATCCTCCATTTTAAACAGGAAGTGAACTGTAAATTTGTGGTAGATTGACCGATCGCCTTGAAACTTCATATGGGAGACTGGCCACCCTCTCTGATTTGCTTGATCCACAGGTTGCAGTGGCTACCCGACGTTCACAAGGGCAGCGCTACTAAATAACTAGTACCGACAACGGGGCTGGACAGGGCATGCATCGCGGTGGCCACAGGCGTGGGACAAGCAAGGACTTGTTCAGAACTGCTCAATGTACTAGTGTTTATATTGCTTCTTCAAAAGTGCACAATAAAGTAGTGACACTGTGAATTTAAAATGGCACATCATAATTTCTGCATTTGTTGAAGTATTTACCAGTAATACAGTAAAAATTAGGAGAAATGTGAATAAAGTCAAGTTAAGGTGGGGGCCCTAATTTTTCTGCTTGTGCTCCTAGTAAAAAAAAAAAAAAAAAAAAAAAAAAAAGCTTGTTTGTGCTTTTTAGTTAGGGGCCACCATGCCCTGTCTTGTCAACAAATGCATGTGCTACTACAACATATACTTTGTCACACGTGTAAAAAATACAGTTTACCAACTGTGAGGGATCCCAAGGGTAAATCCTATATTGTGTTAGTTTGAGACAACTTCACTCAAAAAAAAAAAAAAAAAAAAGCAGAGCAATCTAACAGTTGTTATAATATTCAAAGTTGTGTGGAAAATGTACCTGGACTTGATGTCTGTGTTATTTTGGAGAAGACATTTCCAGGATATGGCAAACCCATAACAGAAGGAAATCTGTAGGTTAGAGGAAAAGCAGCAGATGGATAGATAGAAAACAAAAACACTATACATGTAAAGACACAATGCATGTTCTCTGTGTGTGCGCATGGGATTTATCAGGTACTCGATGATCCTCCCACAGTCCAAAGATATACTGATTAGGGTTAGGTTCATTACATAAACGAATTGCACTTTTCCACTATACAGATCCAGCACAGCTCAACTCATTTTACTCATTTTTAGGGTCCGTGGGCACAAGGTGTGGAGGACCCTATTGAAACTCAAGAAGTTATTAGGGCCCGAGCGCAAACGCCAGGGACCAAAATGGCACCTATTGTTGCTCTTCAGATAATTAGGGTCAAAGCAGGTGTGAAGGACCATAATGAAAGTCTAGGAGGTACTTTTCCAAATCAATTGCATTTTTTGAGGGCCTAAACATGTTGAAAAAACTTAAATGAAATTTTGCAAATGTGTCGGTTCTGGTGAAAATTTACATCTGAAAGTGGTTCAATGAATGGGCATGAAAAATTGGCAGTAGGAAGGATTAAAAACCGACGCAAAAAAAAAAATTAACAGTTTAAGTGTTGCCAGGTTTAACATACATAAATGAAAGTTGGTACACGCGTTTATTAGGTAGGGACAGTCGAAAAAGTCAATGTGGCCTGTGGATGAAACCCAACAGGAAGGCTGCCATTTTGAGTTGAATGCCGACTTGGTGCTGAATGTGGTGATTTTGCAACTCTGGTATTTGAACGAACTTGTCCTGGAGCTTTTGTGCGATCATCTTCAAACTTGGTGAAATTACGACAAAATTCAGATTTTTCGCCAAGACAACTAAACTCTTATAATATCACACTGGAAGTGTGATACTAGTCTGAACTAAATTTGCTATGATTGATGATGGGCCATTGCTGAAGACGTCTATGCAGAATGGTCAAGTTTGATTACAACGTCTCTTGGTGGTGACCAAGAGACGTTAAAAAAAAAATTCAGTGTCTTTACGTTTTTGGGAATAACTTTTACTTTGTATCCAACCGGTAAAATCACTCAAAACATATGGCAGATAAGGTGTGTTAAATATTGCGATGCATCGTAAAAGGCTGTTGCCCTGGCAATGGTGCAAAATTAGATTTTTGTGACAAAAACAAAATGTTATTACTTCACCAAACTGGGTCTGATCTGAATCAAACTTACTAGGATTAATGATTGTCCCGCCCTGAAGATGTCTGTATAAAAATATTCTGTTTTAAAAACAGCGCCCCTGGTGGAGTCAGAAAGCATGACATTTTCCTGTTTTTCATACTGCTCTAACAAGAATTATCGTATCCACCTAAAACTTCATACATGAGTCTGGAGACCCCCTCCAGAGACCCCCCTGAATAGGCCTGCAAAGAATGACCTTGTTACAAGAAGTGGAAAATCTAAAACAGGAAGTGAACTGTTACTTTGCCATATATTGACCGCTCTGCAAGAAACTTGATAAGCAAGACAAGAGAACTGCCCTGAACACGTTTAGGGACATGAGCTTGACGCAACAAGAAGTTGGCCATTTTAAACAGGAAGTGCCACATAACTTCATTGTATACACTGCGTTCCAAAATATTATTCAAATGATATTTTTCTCTGATTTTCCTAAATAATAGACGCAAATGAGTCAGCATAACTGTCAAGTTATCAACTGTTTTTTTGTTTTTGAACAAACCTCCCAATGATAACAGTATTTTTTTCAAAAATAAAAAACCTACAATGCACTGTTCCAAATTATTATGCACAACAGAGTTTCAAAACTTCTTATAGGTTGTGAAGAACTTAAGATGATCATTTATTGAATTTGCAGCATTAGGAGGTCATATTTACTGAAATCAAAAGCTTTTTCAATCAAAAACATCTTAACATGTCAAGTTACATTTTAACATAGGACCCTTATTTGATAGCAGCTTCACAATTCTTACATCCATTGAACTTGTGAGTTTTTGGAGAGTTTTTGCTTGAATTTCTTTGCAGGAGGTCAGGAGGAATAGCCTCCCAGAGCTGCTGTTTGGGTGTGAACTGCCTCTCACCCTCATAGATCTTTTGGTTGATGATGCTCCAAAGGTTCTCAATAGGGTTGAAGTCAGGGGAGGATGGAGGCTACATTATGAGCTTCTCTCCTTTTATGCCCATAGCAGCCAATGATGCAGAGGTATTCCTTACAGCATGAGATGAGTGCATTGAAATGCATGAAGAGGATTTTCTTACAGAAAGCACAGTTCTTCTTTTTGTACCATGGAAGAAAGTGGTCAGTCAGAAACTCCACATACTTTTCAGAGGTCATATTCACACTTCCAGGGACCCTAAAGGGGCCAACCAGCTCTCTCCCCATGATTCTGGCCCAAAACATGACTCTGCCACCTCCTTGCCGACATTGCAGCCTTGTTGGGACATGGTGGCCTTCCACCAACCATCCACTACTCCATCCATCTGGACCAACCAGGGTTGCACGGCACTCAGTGAACAAGACTGTTTGAAAACTAGAAAGGGCAATTTTGAAGAAATTGCAGTGAGATTGCTGTGGAATGCCGAGCTGAAGCTACTCTGAATTGCTGGTTTGAAACATTTGAATTTGTATGAAATAAATTGAAAAGAATTTGAATTTGTCTGAAAAATAAGCTGAAGCCACGCTGCAATGCTGACTTGAAGTAGTTGAAGTTTTATTAATAGCTTGAGAAAGTATATGAATATGTATGAACAAGAAGTTGAACTGACATGAATGTGTTGAACTGGGCATGAATATCAAAAGCATTTCTCCTAAAATTCTCCTGCCGATTAACATTGGAGTCAATGGAGCTGTTGAGAGGTACTCTTGTCGGTTAAAGGCAGATTATTCTAAACATTGTGTGAAAGAAGACAAGTTGGGCTACAACTGTGGAAAATTTAATTTGTGTAGAGTGAATTTTGTGGCTTGGAGCAGCGTGTGAAGAAAAGATTTTAGACAATTTTCTGAAAGTCTCTTCACTCTAGCTCCCACTCTGGCCTGATCAGTCAGCGCAATACACACCCATTATAAACTCTGAATTTCTATTAAATTGTTCATGATCTTTAAAAGGGTGATTGATCAAAAATTATACAACTGATCAAAAAGTTGAATACAACATCAATAGAGGGGCCTTGTGTCTACATTTTAACATTTGAATGGCATCTATAACTGAAAGTATGTCCAAGCAGTAGATGTTTGAATATCATTGAAAATCTGCTGCACAGCAATCCCACTAATTAGTCCTCATGTTTATCTGCATGAACCATGTGTGCTCTCAATCAGCCACAGATCTCTTAACAGTACGATGATCACGTTTACGTTTTTGTGAGATATCTAAGGTTTTCATTACTTGTCCAAGGCATTCAACTATTTCACGCTTTTTGGCAGCAGGGAGATTCTTTCCCCATATTGCTTGAAAATGGTGGTCTGCTTAATAATGTAGAACGTCCTTCTTCATTAGTTTTTCCTTTAAATTGGGCTCACCTGGCAAACTAATTATCACAGGTGTCTGAGATTGATTTCAGTGATCCAAAGAGCCCTGAGACACAATACCATCCAGGAGTTTAATTGAAAAACAAAACATTTGATCTTTACTTACAATACAATTTGCATAATAATTTGAAACACAGTGTGTTAACCAATCTTGATGAAATTTGATATGCGAGACAAGGGAATTGTCCTGAACATGTTTACAGACATGAGCTTGACCAAACAGGAAGCCTGCCAATTTAAACAGGAAGTGAACTATAACTTTGCAGTACACTGACTAATCTGAGCAAAACTTGATATGTGAGACAAGACAACTGCCCTGAACATGTATATGGACATGAGCTTGACCGAACAGGAAGTCTGCCACTTCAAACAGGAAGTGAAATGTAACTTTGCTGTACATTGACGGATTGGCTCGAAAATTTATACCAGGAGACCGGGGACCCTCTCTGACTCGGTTGCTCCACACATCATGCAGACTATGCACCCCGACATGCACAGGGGCCGCACTGAAAATAACTAGTAGTGCAAGTGGGGCTGGACGGGGCCGAGGTTCTTTGTTTTTTTGCTTTTCCACTAGCGTAGTACCTGGGACCTGGTACTTTCTTAATACCTGCTCTGGAAAGGTTCCAAGCAAATTATGAGTGTGACGTCTAACACAGAATTCAAACAATGCTGAACAGTAGATTGGTTATAAAGATTTAAAAATAACAAAAACTTGCGTTAATCTCCAGCATTTAACAGGAAAATTTCTAAAATCTCAATATTTAACAGAGGAATCTCGTGTATGTAGCCACAGCACAGCTGAAAGCTGGTGAGCCTCTATTGTGCAACCTGTTGCACTGTACTTTAGCTCAATGATTGTGTCAGCACAGAGTCTGTGCTCCGGTCATGCAGGTGTTAAACTTATCATTTAATTAACTAATTATAATGATTCAGTACACATAAAAGAAATGTCACTAGTTTGTGTGTGTCACGTATAGAATGACATCACAAAAGTTTTGTGCAAACCTGCCAATGTCAAGGGGGTACTACAGTAATAGAAAACGACGTGCCTGATATCAGAGACATATAGAGCCGAGCAGAGCCATGTGGTGCAAAGCCATGCTGAACTGTGTAATGGTAAAACACCACAAACTTACTCTAAACAGTCCATGTGAGCGTGAATGGGTGCGTGTCTCTGTAGTTTGGTCATTTGATGGACTCCTAACTTACCTGTCCAGATTGTACCCCACCTTTTGGCCATCTGTATGTACAGTACTTGCTTGTTTATTGATGCCATGGATTGGCATAAAAAGATAACAAAAGAACAGAACTAGCAGCAGCAATAGTTTATATCCATACATTTTATGGGTGGGGGCGGGCTGACGGACATCACTGATCACTGCAGCAACTCTCTCTCCCTGTCCCTGTTCTTTCAGCAGGATACAGCTATTTTTTATAGATGCATTAAGCAGAGCAGAAAATATTGTGTTTAAAAATCAGCTGGAGGCACAGAAGAACAGTCTCTAGCCCTGTCACATTTAAGGGACTGCATCCTCCGTAGTGTGGATTTGTTGGCCAGATGTCATCAAAATGTGTGGCAGTGCAGAGATGTAGGCTGTCCCATTTCAAACGGTCTATGTTGACTCCTTCAAATGCGGCCAAAGTTAGCTTTGCTGGGAAGGATAGGTCTGGTGGATTCTTCACAGCCGACCATATCCCAGAATTCTTCGCGTGCCGGTGACTCATCTTTTACTTGAAACTTAAAAGGCTAACTTGGCTGGACATAAATGCGGCGATTTTGTATAATGATTACTTTGCCACGTAAACTAATTTAGCTGGTGTTATTAAATAAGAATAGTTTAATTATTTTATTTTGTTGTAGGGAGCAAAGAGCAGACAGCTGAATTTACTCAGCTCAGAGGTGAAAACGATCACCTCTTCACTTGGGCCAAAAACTCGGCCTGCGTTGTGTGGCGGTAATACAGAAATATTGCAGTAGTAATCCCTAAAATATAAATGTTGTGTTATTTTTAGTATATGCCTATAGGAAAAGTTTTTAACTCTGTAAAAGCGACACTCGGTGAACAAGGTAACCCCCTTGCAGGCCAAAAAAAGTGGGACAATTTAAAAAAGAAATATAAAGTACATACACAGTATATAGTATTTATATATTACTTTGACAAGTCTGTTTACAGCATTTTACATTATACTTGTTTTATCAGGGACATTAATAAAGTACTCTTTATTTTTTTCATTGTTGTTTTGTTGATTTCCTCTGTTTCAGGGTTGCAGGTGTCCAGGGTCGGGTAAAGGGGTGAGTGGGAAGCCCACTGCTGCAACTTGGCCCTCGTATGTCCTCATGGATGAGGTACTTGGACAAAGCCATGAGACACAGGTAATTGTTCCGCCTGTCCTCATCAACTCTATCCCCGAAGACAGACCAGGGCCAAGTTCAGCAGTGAGTGAACGAGAGGACGGGCGAGGAGGAGGAGGAGGAAGACGTTCCACCATCATCGTTGACAACGATGATGGTGGTGGTGGTGAGGAGGGACCCGAACCTCAACAAGGGAGGGAGCCCAACAAGAGAAAGAAGAACAGAGAGGATGAGCTTCTCAAGCTCATCAAGGAAGACATGCGGCTGCAGAGCGAGGTGGAGGAGAGGAATGAGAGGAGGATGGATAGGCTCCTCTCAATTCTTGAAAGAACTGTCCCTAATTGATTTTTTTATGTAAATAATGATTATTACATTTGTTCAATGTTTATGATAATAAATAGACTTCAACAACAGTATCTTTAATTTTATTAACTTATGTTGATCCTACAATACTGTATTCTTGACTGTAAAGAAATGGAAAAACTGTTCAAATAAAATCTTGATATTTGCTTTTAAAGCTTAAACACATTTGTAACCTGGATCTTTAGATAAAACTTTTCAGCTAATGACAAAGATTAGAGTTTTTTTCTTTGGTGCAGTATGTAGTAAACTACACTACTAGCTCTACAAGAGAAAGCTTAAAATATGCTTATATGTAAAAGTATTAATCGGGGCAATGACATGTCCATTGTCAGTGTTTTTCTATTATAGCTGATGTGCCTGGATTATATTACTGCAACATAAATGTGTATGTTACATTTATTGCTGTAGATTTTAGCTTGGGCTCAATTTTAAGTAGATAATATACATCTGACTAATTTAATCTGCACTGACATATCACATTATACTGTATAAAATTGTGAAATGACTGGAGTATGGCTTCATAATATCCTGCCAGATTTATTCTCATTTTGCAGCGCCTGACTTTCAGGTCCTCCGAAATTTGCCACTTCCAGGAGGATCCAGTCCCTTAAATGGGACAGGGCTTCTTTCTCTTTGACTCAGTTTGTCATATACTGTATCTGTGTGTGTGTGTGTGTGTGTGTGTGTGTGTTTGGGGGGGGGGGGGGGGGGGAGTTTTAAAATTTCCAAAAAACATTTTTTTTCTTAAATGGTGCCTCCGTTTTGATTGACATACATAGCCTGTTTCATTTCATGTTGTTATGAAGTATTTCAAGACATGCAGCATTACAGCTTAGTAGAAAAAGAAGGCTGTAGTGTTATGCATTGAGCCAGCTTAGTAGAAAAAGAAGGCTGTAGTGTTATGCATTGAGCCAGCTTAGTAGAAAAAGAAGGCTGTAGTGTTATGCATTGAGCCATGTCATACCCTCATATAATTGTTTCTGGTTATATCCAGAATACTTTTATCTTAAATAAATGTAATTTCTTTTCTTGGATTTGCTTGTGTTTACGTTGCCATTTTCCAAATACAAAAGCTACCAAATCTCACAAACACATCACTCTGACTTTATGACGACAGAACTTTTCCTAGTACACAACAGTAGAGTAAACCCTCAAATTAGCAGCTCTATGTACTGAATCAACTTTAAATCAAATAATGAATATGAATCAAAATCTCCATGTAGAAAGGCCCTTGTTCCACCCAGAACAAGGGCCTTTCTGTGCTGCAAAGTCATTCACCTCTGTGGAAAACTTGGCTCCATGACAGGCCCCATGTCTGTGACCCTCCATCAGTCCTCGACTTTTCCCACTCTCAAATCCCTCATGGTAACCTTCTCCTCGAAGCCTGAAAAGCAGAAATCTCACTCAGTGGCTATACAGCAGATTATTTCTACCATTCAGTGACTTTCAGGCCTGGTTCCATACAGTTTAGACTAATTTGCGTGTCATTCCTACACATTAGTCTTTAGAACAAAAACTGGCATTGATGTAGTGGTGTCACCAAAAAAGACATTATTCGATACATTTCCACTGTGCCTTAATTTTTTTTATGTTCTCCAAATTTATTTTTAATTTGGGAGCACATGTGCTCCTCTGGATATTATGGTACTTTTTCAGTACACAGTTCCATCATGGCTCAGCTCGGCAAAAGACGATTATCATTACTAGAGTAACTCCTCGAGATAGATGGGGTTGTCATAGCACAGCTGCACAAAACTGTCATGATGTCCTTTTATATGCATCACATACACAAACTATTAACAAGCAAAACAGTTCTTTTTGATGTATTGAATCATTAGAATCAATTAAGTAAAAAGATTACTTCAATAATTGCTCTATGACCAGACCACAGAGTCCGTCCACCAAGTCCATGAACTAAAGTACAGCAGAAGGGGTTGTAATGCAGCTCACTGTCACGATTTTCGGCAGTTCTGCTGCTAAATACACCTGACTCCTCTGTTAAATATTGAGATTTTTGAAATGTAGAGATTAACACGTTTTCAGAATTTTTAAGCATTTATCAGTGATCTACAGTTTGGCATTGTTCGGTTTAATTCTAGTGTTGGACATTGCACTCATCACATTTTAGTATTCGGCTCAGCTGAACCTCGCAAGAGCAGGTACAAAATAAAGTACCAGGTATTATCCATAGTGGAAAACAAAAAAAAAACAAATCAGTAGAGTCGAGCTGGAACTGTACAGAGGAAAAGCACCGAAACTCAGCATCAAGCCCTGCCATAGAGTGAGTGTTGGATCTGCCTATTTTGGGCTACTGTACAAACATGGCAGTACAACATGGCAGACTTCATGAAGGAGGACCCACTCCATTTGTAATATGAAATACTTGTTGTTGCTCAATTTACAGCACTACCTGATTAGTACTGGATGTGGCATGAGGTGATTTAGATTGCCCGATTGTCCTTTACTGGTAAATAGTTTGAATGTGATTTACCAACATCTTTGGAGTGAGAATCAGAAAAGTTTGTTTTTAATGTTAAACTCTACTGCACAGTTTGCGTCGATCAATATGTTTTTATCAACATGTTCATCATAACAATACACACACAACAATGATCTCTTAATCACAACACACTATAACAGGGACTGCATGCAATATTCTGCAGCATTACCAGAATTTGTTTCTCAGCCTGATTTATACTGATTGATATTCTTTGATTTGTTGGTAACACACTGTGTGTTTTTTTTTTTTTTTTTTTTTTTTTTTTAAATTAAACATCATAAAATCTAGAATAATTAAAAACTATTGTTTTGAATAGCTCAGTCAACAACTCTTTACATTCCACATATAAAGGCAGCAAATCCCCAGGTATAATTTCCATCACTGTGTTGTATTTTAAGAAGATAGTGGCTCTTTAGTGTGGTCATATACAGTACTCCGTAATGGATTCCCTGGAAGCAATGTAAGTATTTCCAAATGAAGTAAAAATGTCTTTGTGAGCTTGATGCTGTTTACAAGCAAACTGCTGCATGAGGTGTGTGAAACCATGTGTATTTGCCATGTCTCTCAGCTCAGAGTTAGCACAAGTGCTCCTACACTAATTACTGACTGCAGTAGGCAGAGGTCAGTGTGTATTTCTTTTGGGAATAGGGAACAACTTAACATGGGCATAAGCTCGAAAACAGAGTGCCTGTTCAGAGGCTGGCAGAGAGCAGCAGTAAGACTGTAAGGCTTAATCTGAAGAGTCTATGAGGTTTTTGACCATAAACATAATTTAATTTAGCTAAGTAGACATCAGTAATCTCAATTTTTGGTTCAAAAAGACCATTCTATGTGACCTTTAATAAAATGATAATCTATTAAAATCTAGGCCTGTTTGAGTCCATGACAACTTAAGAATATGTTTGCTGCTTCATCCCAATAATCCTATCCACCTGGAAACTGACGTCTGTACCTGGAAACTGAAGTCTCTTACTCTTAGTCTACAACTACAGCAACTACAGTAACCTGTCCTGCTAGTTACTGTCTACCGTCCACCTGGCCCTTACTCAGAATTTCTTGCATGAGTTCTCTGACTGCCTACCTGAATTAGTACAGATAAAGTAATTATTATTGGTGATTCATGCATTGATGATTCATATTCATGTAGATATTGACAGTGATAGCCTTAGCTCTGCTTTTATGTCCGTAGTGAACTCAACTGGATTTATCCAACACATTAATAAACCCACTCAAAGTTTTAATCATACCCTCGATCTTGTGCTGACTAATGGCATAAATGTTGAGAATTTAGTGGTTTTTCTCCATATCCCTCTACACTCTGACCATTCTCTAATCACATTTAATTTTCCTATGATCATTAACAGTGGAGTTAGCGATAACTAATAATTATTACAGACAAAATATTCCTGAGGTGACTATATCTAAATATAAGGAGAGAACTCCACTGGCACTGCCATCACTGCACAGTGTCAATACAAGTGAGGATATCTATCCAAACCTCACTCCTGCTCAAATTGATGATAGCAATTTCACTACATGCAACACTAGATTCTATTGTCACAAACAACCTTTTGTTATGGAGATGACACACAGTTATACATATCCATGAAGTCATATGACAGTAATCAAGTTATAAAGCTCCAGGAATGTCTCACAGACATTAAGACTCGGATGAGACATAAGTTTTTATTTACTGAAGTTATGGTCCTCAGCCCTAAATACCGCAGGGAAGCTGTACCTGAGCATCTAGTCACCCTGGATGGCATTACCATGGCCTTCAGTTCTACTATAAAGAACCTTAGAATGATTTTTGATTTTGATTTGTCATTCAACTCACACATATAAGACTGTAAATTAGCCTACTACCACCTGCGCAACATAACAAAACTCAGAAAAAGATGCTGAAAAAACGTATTCATGCCTTCATTACATCTAGACTAGATTACTTTAACTCATTATCAGGATGCCCCAAAAATCTCTAAAGACTCTTCAGTTTGTTCAGAATGCATGAACACAGGTACTAATGCAAACTAGGAAAAGTGAGCACATTGCTCCCTATTAAATTTACAAAAGAATTTAAAATCATCCTCCTCACATATAAAGCACTCAGAGATCAGGCCCTGTCTCACCTAAAAGACAATTATTCCTTAACACCCAAATATTCCACTGCGTTTAGAAAATGGAGGCCTGCTTGTGGTTCCCAGAGTCTAAGAATGGGAGCTTTCTCTCTCTCTTTTTTTTCCACAGATGTCCCTGATTCCAGACTTTCAACACCACAGCTCAAATATTATAACTATAACCATTACCATATATTATATAGCTACTCATTACTGCTAAGGTTAATTATCTTTATCTACCCTTCACCAACGGCTTGTCCTTTTCTTAGGGTTACATGAGGAGTTGGAATCAACCCCAGATGGTGACAGCACATGTCACACTCTGAATGAGATGATGATAATTGTTATTAATGTTACTGATTCTTGAATTATCCTGGTCTCAATCTTCTTATCTTTCCTCTCTGTGTAATGTTTAATGTTTGTAATCTGCTGAACTTGTTTCTCTACATGCGACACCTACTGCACATACGTCCGTCCTGGAAGAGGGATCCCTCCTCTGTCGCTATTCTTCAGGTTTCTCCCTGTACAAGGGTTTTTTGTGGAGTTTTTCCACACTCCATGTGAGGGTCTAAGGATAGAGTGTGTCACTTGCTGTACAGACTCTAAAGCCTTCAAGGCAAATTGTGTTTGTGATGTTGGGGTATAAATAAAACTGACTTGACTCCTGTATGCTGTGAAGTAAAATTACTGATTTTCTCTATGGACTTTGGTGTGGGGGCCATGAACAGTACAAACTCAAATTTCCAGATATAGGGAACATAAGCAGGCAAGGATTTTGTTCAGTGGCTAAAAGTGAGTGCCCCTGTCTGACTGATCCCTGCACACAGGCATTCTTAAGGTAATCAGTTTTCATGAAGTGATACAGTACCATATACAAAAAAAACATACACACACACACACAGACACACACAGGTGAAGAGAAAAGATGACCATGAGATCCATGACATGAATGGTAACTACGTTAACCCTAACCCTATTTATAACCTAATTATTTAACTAACTTCATTCTCCAGACTCTGCTTTATTTTGAAATGTTCACTTTAACTTGCACGTATGTCTACAATTTATTTTTTTTTAAATTAATTTCAAATTAAAAGTGCTTTGTAATGGAAAAAATACATGCAATAAAAAATGAAAATTGCATATATTCTGACCAAGACTGACTAGGTTGGGATATCTATGGACTAATAATGTACTGGTAATCAGACAATTCAATTTAGTATTCATAGATGTCCTCAACACAGCCTAGTCAGTCTTGGTTGGAACTTATGGAAAATTCAATTTTTACTGCATGTCTAACTTGAAAAAATTTCAAGTCAAACTTGAGATTTGTGGTTTAGCCATCAAATAAATGAATAAATAGATAAAATTGATTTATATAATTCCCAATTGCTAATTAAAAACTGTAACATAATATTTATTTATTTTTTATTAAGCATAATTAAAAATTAAGCATAACTAAACGTTTAGTTGTAAAGGATATATTTTTCACACATTAGGGTGTGGTGGAAAAATAGAGTTAAAATATTAGTTTAAAACACAATAAATAGTTTAGAAATAATTAACTTAAAATTTCTTTGAGGCAAAACAGGCCTCATGTCAACATTTTAAAAATTAAAAACTGGTTGATAGGATTAATAATTCAAAAGTAATTTATTTTAAAAAGGTATGAAAATGTATGACTAAAATTAGTGATTAAATCAATATTGCTGTAAATATTTTGATTATTAAAAAGTTGATTTTTGTCTGCATTATGTAATTTGCATTTTTTATTTTTCATTTCCAAGGTTTTTCACCTAAACAGCTATACGCCTGCTAAAACACTATTTAATTCTAATCAGCCATAAACTGGAAATGGATGGAACGGAATAAAAGAGGATTATAATGTTAGCAGATCAATCCCTTTCAAGTGGGGGAGCCTTACACAGTCAAATATAACTCAACATGTACAGTGAGACTGTCTCATTTCCACTACAGTAGTAGCCCTAGATGTCCTGAAAACAACCTAGCCAGTCTTGGTCAGAACATGCAAATTTCAGCTTTTTTTGCATATCAAAGTTGATCTTTTTTTCCATTACAAAGGGCAAACATGGGACTTATACTTTGACATTTCTCAAAAACTGTACAGTAAAATTGCTTGATTTCCAGTATGGTAGGAGTCATAGAAGCTTAGGTCCGGTTATTAGGTGTCCGAAACATAGTTTTAGGTTAGTTAGAAAGTTAGAAAAATAGTTTTGAGGAGATGTGGTTTCAAACGTGTACACAGATCTTCAAACGTGATCTGGGGTTTTACTTTAAAAACCTTAAGTCGATGTACTTAAAAAATTGCTTGGTAGCAGGCTTTTTATAATCCTTGGTACCTTTAAACCCTTGATAACCCTTTGTAATTCAGGCGTTAAGATTCTGCGTCAGATAGTTTGACCACGGAGAAACGAGTGACGGATAGCTTGACCGCCGTCTCCCTATTCGGCCGCAGCTGTCACGTGTAACAGGACTATGGAAAGACTGGGCATATATCATAGTGCAAAGAAGAAGAAAGCTCACCGTTCTTCCGCCAGAAGAATATTGTCAAACAAATCCTCGTTACTAGTCATCTCGTCTGCCCATTCAGCCGCACTCTCTCCCACTATGTGAATACTGACAACCAGGAAACGCTACACCCCCAGTTGTGTAGTACGGTGTCATTACCCAATTTGTACCGGAAACCCGATTTGCAGTGCACATGGGCGAAGTATGACAACTTCCTAGCCCTGTCCCATTTAAGGTAGTGCATCCTGCGGAGTGTGGATTCGTCGGCCGGATGTCGTCAAAATGCGTCACAGCGCAGCTACGTAGGCTTTTTTTTTTTTTTACTTTATTTAAAGAAACAAAAACATGAACAATGACAAAACTCATTCTACAACACACACTTTTAAAAGTATAAAGATTCTCACTTCCATATAACAAATAGATGTAGTATATAAATTAAAATTTATAAATTACAAGGAACATAAAATAAATAAAATCAAATAAATAAAAATCTAAAGGTATGTAAGTGCAAACAAAATAAAAATCTAAAGGTATGTAAGTGCAAACAAAATAAGTACAAGGGGTTCAGGATAAATTAAGTTCTGCTACATAATTATACAATTTAATTGCATGGGGATTATCTATTAGTTTCAGACATCTTTGTAATAAAGAAATTTCATTTTTGAGAGCAAACCATGAGGGAGGGGATTTAGCATACCGACACTTATGTATGTAATGTTTTGTGATAATAATGAGATTATTCACTAAAAATTATTATTTTTTTATCCTTGATGATTACACCTATTTGAATATTTTCAAAGGACCAAAAGTCTATGTTTCTGGAGCTGGACGATATCAGATTGTTGAGGGATTCCCATAATTTTTTGACCGTCTCACATTCATAAAACAGATGTTCTGTTGTTTCCAGACTTGTTTTACAGATATAACAGTTTTCTACCACTAATTTAAACCTTCTTTTCATAAATTCATTGGAGGGATAAATGTTGTTTATAGTTTTAAAATGAACTTCTTTATACTTTGGAGGAATCGGGAATTTTAAGTACTTTGTTTGAATAATTGATATATCAGACTTTTTGTAATCTTTAAGGATAAGAGAACTTTTTGTTATACCTGGATATAAAGTGTTTACTAATTTCTGCCTTAAAAATTTATTATTACATTTTTCACTTACGAGGTCCAGATCATCTATTTTAAGTTTATATAAATTTGGAGTTGGAATGTTCGAGATATTATTCTTTATCAATTGGATAAGGACTTTAGGAATATTTTGTGAGATATTCTTATAAATTTCCTCAGAGCAACTCGTGCCATATTTAGTATTAAAAACATTCAGGTCAAGTAAATTGCCGTTTCCATCCATTAAATGTATAATAGACCAAATTTGTTTTGTCATCCATTCCTCTATGTACATACTGTAGACCTCCTCTGACTCAATATTACCCTATTATTCCACAGTGGAACATTATGGGGGATAAAATTATGTTTAAACAATATTTTCCAAGTAAGGAGAACCTGTTGGTGAAATTTGGAAAGTTTTATAGGCAGTGTGGATATTTCAAAATCACATACTAACAGAAACTCAATACCTCCAACTTCATTGAAAACAAGAGAGGGTAAAGAGAACCATATCTTGTCTTTGTTTTTTATAAAGGATCGGAGCCATTTAATCTTTAATACTCCATTCATAATTTCAAATTCAATTGCATTCATACCTCCGTTCTCGTAGTCCTTTATCACGCCTCTATTCCTTATATAGTGATGTTTATTTTTCCATATAAAATTGAAGTTGGTACTATTAATCTCTTTTATAATTCTTGGCGGGATGGCTAGGGAGTATGCTGGATAGATTAATCTGGATAATGATTCAGTCTTGGTTAACATTGTCCTACTGAATAGCATTAAATCCCTTTGCAGCCAATTGTTTAAAGTTTTTTTGCATTTGTCAATAGTATTTTGAATATTCTTTTTTACACTATCTTTCACACTTTTAGTTATCCAAATTCCTAGATATCTGATTTAATTTTTGACAGGTATGCCATACAATGAAGAATTTGAACAGCTATGGATACTCATAAGTTCACATTTGTCTAGGTTTAGGTGCAGACCAGAGGCTTGGGAAAAAAGCCTTATTGTACCCAGGACCAGTGGAATTTGTTCTTTATTTTTTTTAAAAGATTGTTGTATTATCAGCAAGCTGACTTATAATTATTTTGTGGTTGTTTACGTCTAATCCTTTGATGTTTGAATTTATAACAGTAATGGCTAATAATTCGGTGGCAACAATGAATAGAAGAGGTGAAATACTGCAACCCTGCCTAATACCCCTTTCAACCTTAAACCTGGAACAAGTGCCTTCTGAGAGGGAAACACAACTATTAATATCAGTGTGTAACATAATAATCATAATCAATCATAATCAAGAAATGGGTTACCAAATCCAAAGGGTTTAAATGCATTAATAATAAAAGCATGTTCAATAGAGTCAAAAGCTTTGTGGAAGTTCAGAAACAACATAAAACCATCATCCTTAATAAGGTAATTATAATCAATAAGGTCCAAAACCAAATGGATATTATTATGGATCAATCTCCCTTTCATAAATCCTGACTGTGTTTTTAATCTTGTTGCCAAGACTTTTGTAAAGATTTTGTAGTCTGTGTTTAAAAGTGTTATAGGTCTTAGGTTACTTAGAATCTTCTTATCTTTTTCCGGGTTTAGAAATTAATTTTATTACACCTTGTTTTATAGTTTCCATGAGCTCTTTTCGATTTATACACTCAATTAGACCTTGGAACAATAAGATCTTTATATCTTCCCAGAAATGTTTGCAGAAATTTGTTGTTATTCCATCTGGCCCTGGTGCTCGGTCAGATGCCATTTTTTAATAGCACAGTCCAATTCCTCTATAATTAAGTAATCATCACAAATTAATTTAAAATTGTCATCAATTGTAGGGATCAAATTATTAATTTTGTCAAAAAAGGAAGTGACATTTTGTTCTGAATATGAAGATTTGTAGAGGTTACTGTAAAACTTAAAGACTTCATTTGAAATGCGTTTAGGATCAGTGCATTCCTCCCCCTGAATTATCAGACTACAAACTGAGTTATCAGAATCAGAATCAGAATCAGCTTTTATTGGCCAGGTGTTTCCACATACGAGGAATTTGACTCCGGTTTTTTTACAGCACTCTCTTGTACCAACACAAAGTAATAAAAAATTAAAAGTGACAGTCAGTCGCACACAAAGGTAACGAAACAATAGAAATATGTAAAAGTTAAATAACAAAAGAAAAACTAAGCAGCAGCTCAAGTGCACATAGCTTAAATTGTGGCATTAAAGTGCAAATGGTGCATGAAGATATATATATATTTTTTTTTTTTTTTTTTTTTCCCTAGAACAGATATGCTATAAACAAGTGGAATGACATTGTGATATATACAGTATACACAACCGGTTGTAAAACCACAGGGTTTGTTCCTGACACTGTGACTGTTGTTAAGTGTTCATCAGAGTGACAGCCTGTGGAAAGAAACTGTTCCTGTGTCTGCTTGTTTTTGCGTACAGTGCTCTGTAGCGCCTACCAGACGGGAGGAGTTGAAACAGGTTGTGTCCAGGGTGTGATGGATCTGCAGAGATGCTTCCAGCCCGTTTCCTGACTCTGGACTCGTACAGGTCCTGGATGGAGGGCAGGCTGGTGCCTATGATTTTCTCTGCAGTCTTGACAGTCCGTTGAAGTCTGTTCCTGTCCTGTTTGGTGTCCGACCCAAACCACACAGTGATGGAGGAACAGAGGACAGACTGGATGATGGCGGTGTAAAACTGGATCAGCAGTTCTTGAGGCAGGTTGGACTTCCTGAGCTGGCGCAGGAAGTACATCCTCTGCTGGGCCTTTTTCCTGATGGTGTCGATGTTGGCCTCCCACTTCAGGTCCTGGGAGAGTGTAGATCCCAGAAACCTGAAGGTTTCCACAGCAGACACCGTGTTGTTCAGAATGGAGAGGGGGGGGCAGAGATGGGGGGTTTCTCCTGAAATCCACTGTCATCTCCACAGTTTTCTGAGCGTTCAGCTCCAGGTTGTTCTGACCGCACCAAAGGGCCAGCTGTTCTACTTCCTGTGTGTACGCAGACTCATCGGCATCCCGGATGAGGCCAATGACAGTTGTGTCGTCCGCGAACTTTAGGAGTTTGACAGTCGGGTCTCCTGAGGTGCAGTCGTTGGTATAAAGGGAGAAGAGCAGTAGGGAGAGTACACACCCCTGGGGGCGCCAGTGCTGGTTGACCGGATTCTGGATGTGATACTCCCCAGCCTCACCTGCTGCCTCCTGTCAGTCAGGAAGTTTGTAATCCACTGACAGGTGGAGGCCGGCACAGTTAGCTGGGAGAGTTTGGAGTGAAGGATGTCCGGGATGATGGTGTTAAACGCTGAGCTGAAGTCCACAAACAGGATCCTTGCATAAGACCCCGGGGAGTCAAGGTGTTGCAGGATGTAGTGCAGTCCCATATTGACTGCATCATCCCGGTAGGCAAACTGCAGGGGGTCCAGCAGGGGGCCTGTGATGTCCTTCAGGTGGGTTAACACCAGTCTCTCAAAGGTTTTCATGACCACAGATCACAGGGTGACAGGCCTGTAGTCATTTGAACCTGTGATGGAGGCTTTCTTGGGTATTGGGATGATGATGGAGCATTTGAAGCAGGAGGGAACTTCACACAGCTCCAGTGATCTGTTGAAGATCCGAGTGAAGATGGGTGTCAGCTGGTCAGCGCAGACTTTCAGGCAAGATGGAGACAAGCCATCTGGTCCTGGAGCCTTCCTGATGTTCTGCCTCTGGAAGAGTTGACACACCTCCTCCTCAGAGATCCTGAGTGCAGGTGGGGGGTCAACAGGATGGGCTGGAGAGAAGGGTGTGAATGGCCGTCTGGTGTTGGTGTTGAGGTGGGTGAGGGGTGTGAGTGAAGGTCTTTCAAACCTACAATAAAACCCATTCAGCTCCTCAGCCAGGTGATGGTTCTCTGTAGTGTGGGGTGTTGGTCTCCTGTAGTTGGTGATAGCGTCCAGGCTCCTTCACACTGACGATGGGTCGTTTGCTGAGAGGTTGTTTTTCAGCTTTTCAGTGTAGCTCCTCTTAGCTACTCTGATCTCCTTTGTCAGTGTGTTCCTGGTCTGCTTATACAGGGTCTGGTCCCCACACCTATAGGCCTCCTCTTTGGCCTCTCGCAGCTGGCTGAGCTTAGATGAAAACCAGGGTTTGTTGTTATTGTAAGTGAGGAAGGTTTTTGTTGGAATACACACATCCTCACAAAAACTGATGTACGATGTCACAGTGTCAGTGTAATCGTCTATGTCAGTGGCTGCAGCATCAAAAACACTCCAATCAGTGCAATCAAAGCAGGCTTGTAACTCCTGCTTTGCTTCAGTGGTCCATCTCTTCACAGTCTTCACAACAGGCTTAGCAGATTTTAGTTTCTGCCTGTAGGTTGGGATGAGATGGACCAGACAGTGGTCAGAGAGTCCTAATGCTGCCCGGGGAACAGAGCCGTAGCAGTTCTTTAATACTGTGTAACAATGGTCCAGGATGTTAGCATCCCTGGTGGGACACTTAATATGCTGTCTGTATTTGGGGAGTTCATGGCTGAGGTTTGCTCTGTTAAAATAACCTAACACTATGAGCAGGGAGTCTGGGTGTTGTTGCTCCACGTTGGTCATCTGGTCAGCCAGGTGCTGCAGAGCCTCACAGACACTGGCCTGAGGGTGAATGTAGACTCCCACCAGAATGAACGAGGAGAACTCCCGTGGTGAATAAAAAGGTTTGCAGTTGATGAAAATAGTCTCTAGGTGAGGGCTACAAGACTTCTTCAACACTGTGACATCAGTACACCAACCTTCGTTAATATAGAAACAGATTCCACCGCCTCTCGTTTTCCCGGATAGCTCCGTGCGGTCCGCTCGTATGAGGTGGAAGCCCGGTAGGTGGAGAGCGCTGTCCGGGATGTGTTCACTGAGCCAGGTTTCAGTGAAGCACAGAGCGGCAGATCTGTTAAAGTCCATGTTTTTCCTGTTCAGGAGCAGCAGTTCATCAATGTTGTTAGCCAGAGAGTGGACGTTAGCCAGGTGAATTGACGGGAGCGCAGTACGTAACCCCCGCTGTCTCAGCCTGACGGCACCGTCTCCGTCTAATTCCATAGAGAGCCGCTGCTCCTCAAACTGAAAGTTCTGAAAAACTTTCCGGTTCGAAGAAAACTGGAGAAATAGTATGTCCAATGGATGAGCCTATGTTTAAGAGGACCTCTCTGGTGAATGTGATTACCGAGGAAGAACAGAAGGCTACACAAAAACACAAATGGTACAAGGGAGCGCAGTACCGAGGCTGCCATCCGCGGCGCCATCTTGCAGTCAATACTGTTATATTATTGTCTGCATTTTTCTAAATTGCAAAAATAGGCTGTATTCTTTTCCCCTTCTTCTATCCATTTGGCTCTGGACCTTATATAAGCACCTTTGGCTTTAAACAAATACATCTCATCCAATTTGGATTGCAGATTATTAATTCTTTCTTTATTTTCTTCTGACCAATTCAACTTGATATAAAGATTTGTAAGTTCTTTAACCACATTTGTTTCTTCTTCTTTTCTTTGCTTGTTTAGGAAATGTTATTGAGGATTTTCTGATGCTAAACTTTAAATATTCCCATTTGGATATAGGTTCGCTTATAGTGTCATCATTTTTAATTTCCAAGATTTGAGTTTTAATAGAATTACAATATTCCAAATTTTTTAGCAAGTGGGAATTAAATTTCCAATAATCTTTGAGTTTATTGTTTTGGTTTCTATCTTTTAGTCTCAGGTTAATAGTACAATGATCACTTAAAGGACAATTAGAGATTGTTGTTTCTGTAACATATTGTGAAACTGAATTTGAAACCAGCCCGTAATCAATACGTAATCTGTTTTGCCCATTGGGTTTGTGCCAGGTAAATTGTCTGACATCTTTGTTCAGGGTTCTCCAAATATCTGTTAAAATGTGGTTGTTAGTGAAGTTTT
This sequence comes from Brachirus orientalis, assembly GCA_016785285.1. Lineage (NCBI taxonomy): Eukaryota > Metazoa > Chordata > Actinopteri > Pleuronectiformes > Soleidae > Brachirus > Brachirus orientalis. Next base: position 34,429 of record JAFBJR010000992.1, on the reverse strand, counting down.
CTATGATTGGGTTTCTATGTTCCCTGGAAAGTTTTGTAGGCCATCTATCCAACCACTCATCAGGGGTTACATTGAAATCACCTCCAACTACTATGTGATCTGTGGGGAATTTTGAGGTAAGTTCCCTAATAACATTTGATATTTGATGCAACAAGTTCTTATTTTTTTAGATCATTGTTGTACCCATAAATATTAATCAGAATAATCAGAGTGTTTTCAATATTCAAAACACAAGCAACCCAATGACCATATTCATCTGCCTTGTTACACAAAATCTTACCAGGACATCGATTAAAAAAAATTGCAGCTCCCGCCGAACGGTTTGTTCCATGACTATATAAGATTTTATCTCCTCATTGTTGTAACCAAAACTTTGTAGAACAAAAAAAATTGCTTTACGCTTAACTGAGTCTTTAAGTCCCCTTGTATTGAAAGAGTCAGTAGAAATATCTTGAGGTAAAAGTCCCTCTTTCTGAACTGTTCCACTATATATCCATTTCCCATTCAAATGACAGTCCATATCTTAAGTTTTAGCCCTGATGTGTCTGCCCTCTTTGAACCCAAATGGGCCCCTGTAACCTGCAGCCTTGCCTTCCTTTCGAGCCTGGTTGATTATTGGCCACAATGCCTGTCTGGACTTCCAGTCCTCTTGGGTCAGGTCTTCAGCAAAGCGGATCCCTTCTTCTTTACACACAGGAGAAGCCTTCGTTCATCTCCACATTTCATCTCTCATATTACGCCTTGTAAACATAATGATGATTTGTCGATGTTTATTCTCCATCGCTCATCCCACTCTATGAACAACATCGACCGCCTCATCCATCTTCATCTTCAGGTCAGGAGCAATACTGCCTAGAAGCTCCACGACTTCTTCTCTGATATTTTCATTTACTTTCTCCTTTTTTCCTTTAATGTGAAAGGCAGCAACGCCTTTTGTGCCTTTCTTGAATCAATAAACGACCTTTAATGCCATCATTTTCTTTTGTGAGTGATTCAACCTGGTTTTCCAGGTGTTTTATTTTTGTTTTACACTCTTCCAACTCCTCAGAGTTAAACTGTACTGACTTAGAAATAGCATTTAGCATGGTGCTGTGCTCCTCCATGCGGTCGTCTAAGCGTTTACCAAGACAATAGCTCTGAATATGGCGTCTGTGGATGTGTTGGAGTCATTTTCCTGAGGCGTACCTTTCACTTTCTTCTCCGTATGTTCCTTTACCGGAGTATTTGCAGGGGTTGTCTCTCGTTTGTTTGCTAGCGTTAGCTGTCTCCATCGGCGTTGAGTAATCATGTTCGCTGTTCAACTGGGTTGTAAACGGAAGGTTTTTCGCTACCGAAGATTTCATGCTGTTGTTTTTTTTTCATGTTCAGACTGAATTCTTCTTGTTAACAGTTCAGGAAAATGGAATATATAACTTCAATAACTATTACATTGGGACTTTATTAGGAGCGCAGATGGATGCGACTGCTTCCCGCAGCGACGTAGACTGTCCCATTTCGACCGGTCTACCTCGACTCCTTCAAATGCGGCCGACGAATGCAGCCGACGTTAGCTTGGCTGGGAAGGATAGTTCTGCTGGATCCTTCGCGGCTGACCATATCCCAGAATTCTTTGCGCGCTGCTGGAAAATCGGACGTGTCTCACTGCGGAGCGAATTTGTTTTTAAATATAAGTATAATGTTTTAAATCAAAGAAACAAAAAATATAAATGTTTTATTTATATTAAAATGTGTACCGCTATTGATGTAATTAATAAGCAGACGTCAGAAAGGACTGACCACTGCATTTGCTGTTTGGTGTATTTGCTGTTGGTCTGCCAGCACCAGTCATGTCAGTCATGGCATAACTTTGGTTTAAAAACTTAAAAGGCTAAACTTGGCTGGAAATAAATGTGGCGATTTTGTATCATGATTAATTTGAAGGAAGGAGGATGATGACGAAGATGATGATGGTGATGGTGAGGAGGGACCCGAACCTCGACAAGAGGAAGACGGGCAGAGAGGATGAAGGCAGACATGCAGCTGCAGAGGGAGGCGGAGGAGAGGAATGAGAGGAGGATGGATAGGCTACTCTCAATTCTTGAAGGAATTGTCCCTAATTATTTTTTTTAATGTAAATAGTGATTATTACATTTGTTCATTGTTTAATTTTATTAAGTTATTTTGACCCTATAATACTGTATTCTTGACTGTGAAGCAATGGAAATATTCTTTAAATAAAATCTAGATATTTGTTATTAAAGCTCAAACACATTTGTAACGCAGATCTTCATATAAAACATTTCAGCCAATGACAAAGTTTTTTGACAAAAGTTTTTCTTATATACTGTTATATCAAAGTAAGATTAGGGTTATTTTCTTTGATGCAGTAAATAGTAAACTACAAGCTCTACAAGAGAAAACTTAAAATATGCTTATATGTAAAAGTATTAATGGTGCCATGACATATCAATTGTCAGTGTTTTTCTATTATATCTGATGTGCTTGGATTATATTACTGCAACATAAATGTGTATGTCAGTTACTGCTGTAGAATTTAGCTTGGGCTCAATTTTAAGTACATAATATACATCAGGCTGATTTAATTCACTGTGACATATCACATTACTGTATAAGGTTTCAGGTTAATCATGTTTATTTTACCTGTTCATGATTTTCTTACAGCGTGAGAAACATCACACACCGATGTCTGTGGTGAAAGTTCTCCATATGCATTAGTGCTGTCAACGAATATGCTAAATTCGAATATATATTCGAATAAAAAAAACAAAAAAAAAAAACAGGATTTCGAAGGTTAAAATTAATATTCGAATGTGGAAAAACACGCCGGCGGTAGCAGAGGCGCAGCTGTCTGCTTTGCTAGGGGGCGCACTGTCTGAGGGTTCAGAGATGAAGACAAAGATCCTCACAGATCTGGAGAAGCATTATAGTGAGGAAAAGGGCGCATTTATGCCGCTTAACAAAGCAAGTTACCTGGATCCACGCTTTCATCACCTCGTTCATATGCAAGAGGCACAGGCAGTGAGGCCACTGCCGGAAAACCCCGTGATCAGCAACCCGCTGAGAAAACTGCGTTATCTGCTATGGGGTGTCACTTTGGAGACACGTATTGCACGGACAGCCCAGATGGCAAAGAAATATCTTTCCATCCCCGGATCTTCAGTGCGCTCTGAACGCGTCTTTTCCTCTGCTGGGAATAGTAAATAAAAAGAGATCAGCACTGGTCCCTTCAAATGTGGACTATCTTGTATTTTTGGCAAATAACCTGTAGGCCTCATTTTATTTAACGAGCATTCCATGTTGGTTAACAACCCGTTTTGCGCAGAGAGCGTGAGGGTGTGGGCGAGAGAGCGAGCGGTCTTGGCCATTATTTGATTGATTTGTTTTGTGTGGGTAACACAATGTCAACTATGTTTAAGTAAACTACCTATACAAGTAGTTATGTCTCTTTGTATTAATTTGTCCTGTTATTGACGTAATGCGCGTCATTGACAAAATGCGCAACCAGATGTTCGAATTGTTTGAATATATGTTTTATTTAGAGCATAAGCGTTTCTAGCCCGTTTTTGGGGGGTACTGAAGCACCCCTAAATTGAATCGCAGCACCCCTCAAATTTGAGAGATTTGGATTTTTTTTCTTTACTGTATATACTTTTCTTTCTTTACTGTATATACTTTTTTTAATGTTAGAAAACCGTCGAAACCATATATTTAACAAAAATACACCAGCAGCACCCCCCCCCCCCTTGCCTCAAAAATGGTTTGATCCACCCCATACGGGCCACCTTACGTCCATGCTCTGAGCGCTCTATCTGCACAGATCAATACGCTGCCTTTACCTAAGTGGTGGAAGTACATGGCTTAATCCAGGATATATGTGACACTTTTGTTAACTTTGACAGGAATCATTCATAAATCTGCCGATACCGATCACAGAATGATAAGAAACTGCTCGACTAACGTCGACTCGGTGGCAACAGAAATATCTTGTTTACTCGACTTAAAAAAAATGATAACGGTTTTTCTGATCGGCACTTTGAGAGCCCACCGATCAACCTGTTTAGGGTCCATATCGGCGACACAGCAGCATCCTAACACATTACTAACATTACCAGTCCTCATTTTGCTGCATTCGATCGTAGGTCACTGTTTATGTTGTCAGGTAGGAGTTAGCTGATGTTTTTTCCAGCTAGAAAACGTTACAGGTGGTTAGTAGTGGGGATGGCAGATCATCTGTGATGAGCACACACACACACGCACACACGCGCGCGCGCGCACACACACACACACACACACAAATCCAGTATCCAAAGATGTTACATTGTATCATAGGCAGGATCTTTTATTATTTTATTATTATTATTATAATTATTATCTTGTGGATTTCAAGCACTTATCTTTTTTTAAGTGTATTTGTATTTATGTATTTGTATTATATAAATAAAAAAGGCAATCTATTTCTGTTAGTGTTTCACATGTTGTGCATTGCAATTAAAATAACAGTCCAAAAAATAAGTCCATGGTCAATTTTGTGTGTCTTTGGTACTCACTATAGGAGGCTGGTTTACTCCAGAAACATACACACTGTTGATGTGTATGTTGAGGAGCTGCTGTATCAAAATGATTTGTCTTCTCCCAGAAATTAGGATTACGATATGTTTCTTTTGCGATTCCATCCATTCTTCTTTTGCTGTGGCTCAGTATTTTAGTAACCTTTATCAGGTTTAGTCACAGACAAAAAGTGTTATGCTTTTCTTTCACAAATGTGGGAATTAAATTGTGTTCAAATGTGAAAAACAGTGAAATTTATCTTGCCTTGCCTTGCCTCTCTGATCCTAGAATCACCCCTGATTTAGAGTGAATATTTGAATGTCATTTTTGTGCAATTTTGACAGCCCTAATATGAATTAATGTTAAATTATTTGTTAAAATATGTACAAAATCTGAAGGCTCCATCAAAATAACTTAATAAACTAAAAACAATGTAATTTGTAAGGGATACTACTAATTCTACAACTATTGCCAAATATATGAACAGTATAAAAAATATTAATATTAAATGTGAATGTGAATGAGAAGGGCAAGTAACGTAACCAGTGAGGTGGACCATCTCATTTTGCAGCGCCTGACTTCCGGGTCCTCCGGAGTGCCCAGTACCTTAAAATGGGACAGGGCTCCTGTTACCGAGTTTGTGTTATGACAGTTGTGCTTGCCAGAGAGAGACGAAGTAGTTTTTTTTGTTTTTGTTTTTTTTTTAACTTTATTTAAACAAAAACATGAACAAACAAACAAAACAAACAAAACTCATTCTACAACATATGTGTTTAACAGTATAAAGATTCTCACCTCCATATAACAATTATAAATATGTAAGATACAAAATAACAGGAGCATAAACTAAATAATAAAACCAAATAAATAAAATCCTAAGGACAGGTAAGTGCACACCAAATAAGTACAATGGGTTCAGGATAAGTTAAGTTCTGCTGTATAATTGTACAATTTAATTGCATCAGGATTAAATATTAGTTTCAGACATCTTTGTAACAAAGACATTTCATTTTTAAGAGCAATCCATGAAGGAGGGGAGTTAGCATACCAACACTTGTGTATGTAATGTTTTGTAATAATAATGAGATTATTCACTAAAAAATCTGTTTTTTATCCTTGATAATTACACCTATTTGAATGTTTTGAAAGGACCAAAAGTGTTAAGATTTACACGGGGCATGTATGAACCATAAAAAGGAGAGTGGAAGCCAGGTAGAAATGAAGTGTGCAATTATTTACAAAAATGTACAAAAACCAAAACTAATGGAGCCAAAGGAAGAAACAAAAAACGAGGAGACTGACAGGCTGGCTGGGCGAGGATCTCCCGGGAAAACTAGAAAAAAAGGGAAAAGACTACATGTTAAAAACGAAACAAAAAGGAGCATAAGAACGAGCTGATCAGAGTAACAACTGGGGTGATAGAGTACCAGGTAACAAGTGAGACGTGCTGACACCTGCTGCGAGAAGGAGCCAGCTGATAAAGGCCGGGAGGGAATCAGGGAAATGCTCAGCAGGTGTGTGGGGAGGAACTCCGCCCAGCAGCCTGGTTAAGTCTCCTGAAATGAAAAAGCAGAGACAGGGTTGCACAGGAACAAATGTCTTAACAAAATAAAAGACAGGAAGCAGGGGAAACCGGACCCTGACAAAAAGTCTATGTTTCCGAAGCTGGACGATATCAGATTGTGGAGAGATTCCCATAATTTTTTGACTGTTTCACGTTCATAAAACACATGTTCTGTTGTTTCCAGACTCGTTTTACAGATATAACAGTTTTCTACCACTAATTTAAACCTTCTTATTATCAGTTCTTTAGAGAGATAAATGTTGTTAGTTTATGTTTATAGTTCTAAGGTGAACTTCTTTACACTTTGGAGGAATCGGGAATATTAAGTATTTTGTTTGAATAATTGATATTGCAGATTTTTTGTAATCTTAAGGGTAAAAGATCTTTTGGTTATACCTGGATATAAAATGTTTACTAATTTCTGCCTTTAAAATTTATTATTACTTTTTTCGTTTACGAGGTCCAGATCATCTATCTTCACTTTATGTAAATTTGAAATTGGAATGTTCAAGATATTATTCTTTATCAATTGGATAAGGACTTTAGGAATATTTTGTGAGATATTCTTATAAATTTCCTCAGAGCAACTTGTGCCATATTTAGCATTAAAAACATTCAGGTCAAGTAAGTTGCCATTAAATGTGTAATAGACCAAATTTGTTTTGTTAAACATCATTTTCCAATTTAGGAAAACCTGTTGGTGAAATTTGGAAAGTTTTATAGGCAGTTTGGATATTTCAAAATCACATACTAACAGAAATTCAATACCTCCAACTTCATTGAAAACAAGAGAGGGTAAAGAAAACCATATCTTGTTTTTGTTTTTTATAAAGGATCGGAGCCATTTAATCTTTAATACTCCGCTCATAATTTCAAATTCAATTGCATTCATACCTCCGTTCTCGTAGTCCTTTATCACGCCTCTATTCCTTATATAGTGATGTTTATTTTTCCATATAAAATTGAAGTTGGTACTATTAATCTCTTTTATAATTCTTGGCGGGATGGCTAGGGAGTATGCTGGATAGATTAATCTGGATAATGATTCAGTCTTGGTTAACATTGTCCTACTGAAAATTGTTTAAAGTTTTTTTTGCATTTGTCAATAGTATTTCGAATATTCTTTTTTGCACTATCTTCTGCATTTTTAGTTATCCAAATTCCTAGATGATTTCATGTATGCCATACAATGAAGAATTTGAACAGCTATGGATACTTAAAAGTTCACATTTGTCTAGGTTTAGGTGCAGACCAGAGGCTTGGGAAGAGACAAAGTTGTTGTCGCTGGATGGACAACTTTGACTTTTAGTGTGCTTTGCAGGAATATTTGTCAAAAGATTTACAGTATGTGTCTGACCCACAAATTTGTTGTGTAGCTCTACAAATTTGTGGGTCAGACACATACTGTAAAGGTCCCCTTTCATATTGCTGTTATGTTTTTTTTTTCTTTTGCTGCAATTGTAGAATGTGCATTTATTTTGATAGAAGAACTAATGAATGATAAAACATATGCTTTTATTTTTATAAAACGAAACAGAAACATTTTTTATAAGATTAACAAATAAAATAAAAAATGTGAATTTTATTTCATAAGAATAATTACTGTACAAATTACTGTATTTTGAATTATTTATGTATTTAATATTAATAAATAATACATTAACACATAAAGAGAAATAACATAAAACATGTATTTTATATTTGAAGAATCATTACTAAAATGGAAGAACATGAAAATTTGGAGTTTATTTCATAAGCATAACTACTAAAAAATGTTATCTAATACATCATTTTATTTAAAATCCCAGAAATTGCTTATCTCGTTTAAATCCCAGAAACTGTCGTAAATTGTTTTGAGAGGAAGTTGTCATACCATTTGTCATACCGCACACTTTGCACATGCACAGTGCAAGTAGGCCAAAATGTGTACATTAATTTCATAAAACTTTCACATAAAAGTTTCTTCTAAATATAACTTTATTGATGAAATTCAACCATATAATCTATTGTTTAAGAAAAAACAAGAATCCAAGCATCAGTAATATAATAATAATAATAATAATGATAATAATAATAGAAAAACGAACAAACAAGCCAAATTGAGTAAATTTATCCAAAGTTTTCATTGGTTTTCTATTTTTGAAAGGTTGACGAAATGTTAATATGACCAGCAATAAAACAAGTTAATTATAAGGCAAATGACCCAAGTTCATTTAAATAAATAATACCCCAGTTGAAATCCTGAAATAGAGACATTTCTAGAGTTTGTGGAAATTTAATTTATCTTATTGATGAGTGTTTTTTTTCCTTTGTGACCATATTCTGTTTTTTTTTTTTTTTGTGCTCTCACCATGTTTGTTTCCAAAATACAGACGTGACAGCTGTAATTTTTGTAGATATATTGCAAGGAGATGATATTAAAATAATAGCTCAGTATAAGCCTTACCATTTTATTTCTAAAATCTGAACCTGTGTCTTAAAACATTTCACTTGGGGTTTATTTATTTTCTTGTCTTTAACTTTTCCTTCCCTTTCCTTCTTATATAATTGAAAAGACACAAAAGGTTTTAAACCAGTGATTACAAAGCAACTTGTGTCTGAAAGGCAGAATTCTGCTCTCCAAAGCAGAAGGTCATTCTCATCTAACATAGGCTTCTCCATCATTATATGTTGATAATTCCATTTGCAAATTGATAAACAAAGTTCTAAACAATTTCTTATGGAAAAATAAAACCACTTTATCAGGAAATCTGTAATTCTGAACTCATACAACAATGGAGGGTTACTTCTCTCAACAATGCATTAAAAATAAACTGGATTAAAAAACTGGATCTTATAAACCCTACTAACATCTAGAATTTTATTCTTTTCTGTTATGATCATAAAAGTAAAGATAATGATGCTTTATTATTATTATTTGATCCTACTTCTTGCCAAAATCGATACACATGAATACAAATTTTCTAAAAAGAGACCACCTTTTCTGATGTTCAAAGCAGAAGCAGTATATCTTAACCTATTGAATAAAAAAGCAGTAAAGACTCTTAATGTATGTACAATGTTTAATGTATTTATTTGAGCTTTTATTTACTAATTTTTGTGTTGTCTTTTTCATTTTTATCCTACATTTTTCTGTCTTTGTTTTGAATGTATGTCTATAGGAGATCCACGTGTATGTTATTGTGTATGTTTTATACACTGCCTGGCCAAAACATTAGTTGCCACCAAAAAAGGGTTGGCCCACCTTTAGCTTAGATTACGGCCGGCAAGCACTCACTGTGGCATTGTTTCAATAAGCTTCTGCAATTCACAAGATTTATTTCTGTCCAGGGTTGCATTCATTTTAGATCTTTTACTGATGATAGGAGAGTCGGACCACTGCTCAAAGCCTTCTCTGGTACATCCCAAAGATTCTCAATGGGGTTAAGGTCTGGACTCTGTGGTGGACAATCCATTTGTGAAATGATGTCTGTTGTGGAAATTTCATGTGTTCCCGGGTGAGAGAGAAATAAAGAGTTTTGAGAATCCACCAGATTGTCTTTTGTGTTTTTTTTCTGCAGAAGGAACAGGTTCACAGAGCACAAGGTGGTCTCTGAAGGAGTTCAGAATTGTGGAGTGAGTCACAGCTTCTTATAGGCAAAAGGCTACACAATAGGAGGCTATATGTCCATAAAAGGCAGAACTAGTTTAACCCAAAATAATTCAAATGAATGGTTGAACTGTGAAAGTAAGGGAGGTAAGCATTACGCACTCCTTTGGAGAAACTGGAGATTGGTGGTGACTGGCACTGCTGATAGTGCAGGCCTCCTCCTCCTCAGAAGATATAATGGAGCATATATGTTAAAAACATGGTAAAAACATGGTTGATATTATGAAATTATATTAGATATAGGGATTTTCCATTACATGTCTCATGTTACCTGAACCACTTTTTCACAATTTGCAATATGCCTATGACATCAGGGAAGAAAATATCCATTGATTGAATAACCTGGTCATTCAGTATATTCAGGTGACCTCATTTGGGCACATAATGTTGCTGAACCCAGACCTGGCCAATTGCAGCAACCACAGATCATTGCACTGCCCCCACAGGCTTGTACAGTAGGTACTAGGCATTCAATTCAATTCAATTTTATTTGTATAGCGTCAAATCACAACATACATTATCTCAAGGCACTGTACATAATAAGGCCAAAACCTTTACAATATTACAGGGGGGAGAGAAAGAAAAAGAGGGAGGTGAGGGAGAGACACAAGAGAGAGACCAGGAGCAAATATACAACAGTTGTATCAAGTTTAGAGTCACTTATGTCATGTTTATAGAACTACAGTGTCATTTATACAAGCAGCAGCAGAGATTATTGATAAGAAACTATACTGATGAACTTTTAATCAGAGCATAGTAACAATGACAGGAGTATTATTGTTACTGATAATAATAATAATAACATCATCCAAACTGGATCTGGATCCTGCAGCCTGCAAGATGAGGACAGAGGGTGAGACATAGACTTGGGAAGGGAGAAGAAAAAGGTTAATGACACATAATTAAGTCACATTCATACCCTGAGTGTGAGAGAGTGTGAGTGTGAGTGCACCACAGGAAATCCCCCAGCAGTCTAGGTCTATAGCAGCATAACTAAGAGATGGTTCAGGTTTCCCTGAGCCAGCTCTAACTATAAGCTTTATCAATGATGGGTACATCACCTCATCTGTCTCTCTTCTTACCCTGATGCTCCCATCACTCTGGAACAGGGTAAATCTGGATTCATCAGACCACATGACTTTCTTCCATTGCTCCAGAGTCCAATCTATATGCTCCCTCTAATTGAAGCCTTTTTTTTCCTATTGGCCTCACTAATTAGTGGTTTTCTTAAGGTTTCACAGCTGTTCAGTCCCAATCCCTTGAGTTTCCTTCACATTGTGTGTGTGGAAATGCTCTTACTTTCACTATTACATAGCCCTGAGTTTGAGAAACTGACATCACATTTACAAGGTGGAGAGAAAAGGGGATTACACCGATGTGTGCACTCTTGGAGGGTAAAACTTTTGAAAAACTCAAAAGAGAATTTGATTTACCTGTTTAGAAATGAAAGAAACGCATTACACGTGAAGTTGAAATGGGAGCAAGAACTTTTTTTTTTTAACCTGTTCTGTCCAGTACCTTTGGCATGTAGTGTGGTTGTCTACATGCCTGGTGGTGTTGAACAGATTTGCTTTGTACAGGAAGAGTCTGTTTATACTCGCCCTGTTATGAGGGGAGGGGAAGACGAATAACACAGTACAGGTTAACATAACATAACATAACATAACATAACATAACATAACATAACATAACATAACATAACATAACAACCACATACAGTGGTAGCCCAGTACAGGGTACCATAACATTGTAACAATACTGATATTACGTTTGAAAGTGTACATGTACATTAAAAAAAAAAAAAAAATTAAAATGCAGTGATTGTTAAAAGATGATCGAGTCCACAACAGCTATATCAGTTTGAGTTGAAATCTTAAGTAGCAAGATTTGTATGTGTCCGTTGGTGTGTGAGCGCACGCAACAGTGTATATGTGTAAGGTTTGTCATTGAAAGTGCGTTGGAATCTGAGTGGGGGAACGCACCCGTGTCCAGCCAGGCCAATAAGGATCCAGACGCATAAAGCGCCCCACAGCCACATAGGGCAGCGAGGACCCATGGCCACAGCCCCTGAGATAGCTACCCGTCCACCCCGCAGATGGCCGGGCAGGAGGATGCCAGGCAGAAGCCCCACCCACCCAGGGTCCGCCCCAATGGCAGGAGGCAGCAGGACCACGGACACAGGAGATGGGCAGATCCCCGACCCGACCACCAAGTACAGGGAAGTGCCCGCCAAGTCCAACCCTGCAGTGTCCAGGCACAGATCCCACCCGCATCCAGGGGCCCAAGCGTCCATCGTTGGCATCTGCCGAGTGAGTGAGCTGCCACCCATCACAGCATTACTGAAGAGCTGCCTCAAGATAGACCATGGCAACCCCCCCCCCCCGAATAGAGCGAGGGAGGGCCAGACTACCCCACAACCAGCAGCAACCCAGGGCCGCCACAGCGACCGCCAAGCCCATCACCCCTCAGGACTTGGTGGTGTGTCTGTGTGTGTGTCATTTGTGGGGTGTGTATATTATGTATAATGTGCAATTAAAACTGGGGGTTAGAGAATGTGGCACAGACCCTCCATTACTGGCAGACAGTGGAGATGTCGTCATCCCGCCCCCCAGACCCTAGTGTCCATCGTGCAATAAAAATTGAGGGATAGCAGCCACCCAACAGGGGAGAAGATGGGGAGTGAAGCCACCATGTGGTTCCCCCACCCCCATCCCATCCGACCGCGTCTCCCCTAATGCCCTGTGTGTACGTGTGGGAATGTACCAGTCCTGGGGTGGCTACACAGGAGGCCCCCCAGATGCCAGCGGGACCCACACCAAGGCCAGCACGGCATCCTCGCGGCGATAGCCCCACGGCCCTGGACCTGGCCCCACCCATAACCCACGAGTGGCCCATACCAGGTCTGAGCTCCGCCCCCCCAGGACCCCCGAGGCTGAATAGCTCCCCTGCATATCCACCACCATATCCCCCCCAGGGCGGGAGCCACGCCAGCCCACCCCAGGGGACCACCGGGCCACCGCGGTAGACCCCGCCACACCCCACCGGGGAACGGACCCAGGGAGACACCCACCCCCCCCGGCCGCAAGCAGACCCAGCCCCAGGCGCTAGTATGCAGAGACCCCGAACCCCCCAAACCCACCCCCAAAGCGAAGGTATCCCCGCCCAAGCCCATAGTCCACCCCCGTGGCCCCAGGGCCCCCCTAGGCCAGGGCCACCGCCACCCCACAACCTCCCCCCAACCCCCACAGGGGAGATACACAGCCACCGAGAGATAGCAGACACAGTGCCCCCGCCTCAGGAGGCCACCAAGCAGCCCCACGATCCAGGAACCCTGACCCGCATCACAGACGCCCAACCAGGCAGGGTGCAAACTCACACTAAGTAATATATTTTATTAATGGTGCCCAGGTTAAGTCGAAGTCAGAAAAATCAGACATTCTCTCCATAGACATGTGGTCCAGTAGTAGATTTCTATATAAATGTATGCTTAGTTTTTTTTTTCCAATTCATGAGGATAGTTTTCTTGGGGATGCTTAGGCTAGTGATTAGCATGCGTGCTTTCCCTGTCTGTATATTTATTTGAGTTAGGTTCCCCAGTATGCATAGTGTGGGAGAGGTCGGTACAGTGTATCCAAGACACGCTGAGAGGTCCTCACATACCCTACACCAGAATGAATTTACAGGTGAACATAACCATAGCGCATGCATGTAATTGTCTACTATGTTGTCATTGCAGTTTAAGCAGTATCACAGTGTTTGATTGTGATAACCCCATCTTGAACATCCTTTGTCCTGTGTAGTGTATTCTATGTAGAGTTTTGTATTGTATAAGTTATAGGTCTGGGGTTTTAATTATTTTAAACATATTATTTAATATTTGGGTCCAGAAGTTTTCACCTGGACTACTGGACTAATGGATAAGTCTGACTCCCATTTTGAGGTTGGTAAACTGATGCAATTGTTTTTTTGTTGATAGTGCATGTGTGTTAGATAGCGTTTAAGGAGATATGAGGTTGAGGAATTGTTTTATCAATGGGGGTGGTTCTTGGTCCAATTTGCTAGTGCTCAACCTCGCCCGGACTGCAGATTTGATTTGCATGTATTCCAAAATTTACTTCTATTGATATCATATAGTTCTACCAGTTTCTGAAATTGTATGAATTTGTTGTCTTGGAATATTTGTTCCAGTCTTATTCCTTTTTCGTTCCATGATGTGAGGTTTATGTCACGCCTGCACTCCGCCTCTCCCTCATCTTCCACGGATTGCCCAACCAGCTGCATCTGGCACTGTGCGCAGCTACAGGTGATTAGGACTGCAGTATATAAGCCAGCTCTACAGCTGCCTCAGTGTCAGATCTGTTATGTTTTACACCGGGCATGTATGGACCAAAAAGGAAAACGGAAGCCAGGTTTTAAAGAACAAGGTGCGCAGTGTTTATTTACAGAAATAATACCAAAAAACCAAACGAGAGGAGCCAACTAAAAGAAACAAAAGGCGAGGAGACTGACAGGCTGGCTGGGCAAGTATCTCCCGGGGGAACTAGAAAAAAGGGAAAAAAACCACGAGTTACAAAAATAGAACAAAAGGTGCATGGAGACGAGCAGATCAGAGAAGCGACTAGCGTGTGTGAGTACCAGATTACAAGTGAGACGCGCTGACACCTGCTGCAAGGAGGAACCAGCTGATAAAGACCGGGGGGAAAATCAGGGAAATGCGCAGCAGGTGTGTGAGGAGGGACTGGTCAAGTCTCCTGGAATCACAAAACAAAGACAAGGTTGCACAGGAAAACGACAGTCTATCAAAATAAGGGACACGAAGCAGGGGAAACTGGACCCTGACAAGATTGTCTTCTCTCTGGGGACTAACCTGAACGCTGCACTCTCCAGTCAGAGAGTTACTCTTCCTGTGTTTCCTGGCTCCCTGCTTAAAGTCTGGTTGCGCCTTCGCCTTCTTCGCCTCTCCAGTTTCCTTCGGCCACTGTTCCTTCGACGCCATCTCCACTCCACGTGAGCTCTGCCGGCGTCTTCCGGGTTCCTGTCCATTCCACTGCAGCCTCACACCACCTCTCCACTCACACGGTTCCGATTGGCAGCATCCAGACAGTTTAACATTACCTTATTCTGCATGATGTCTGGATTATTCCAGATTGGGGTCAGTTTACAGGCGATATGTGAGGACCTAGTGATTTTGACAAATTCCCACCAGGCTGACAGGGAGGAATTTATGTTTATGCTTTTATAGCACTGGTGTCGTTTGATGAGTAGACATATTTTATTTTAGTTTGTTCGCCAGAAAGTTCCAGACCACCACAAGTTTTTAAACTAATACGTGGTGGTTTGTTTTTCCATAGAAATTTTGAGATGGCAGAGTCTAATGCCTTAAACCAAATTGGAGACGGTTTGGTGGGGATCATTGAGAAGAGGTAATTGATTTTTGGTAGGGCCATCATTTTTACAGTGGCCACTCTTCCCATAAGTGATATGGGTAAGGATTTCCACTGTAGGAGGTCGACCTAGCTCTAAAAGATGGAGGGAGTTTGGGTGAAAGAATTTAGTTTGCTTCTTCATCACACCACACAACACCTGTCTCTGGTGGATCTCCTCAATGTAGGCTGAGTGTGGTTTATGAGTATGGTTCTGTGTGTCCTGGATCTCCCTTTCTTGGTTACCGACTCCCATTTATCGTGAGACGGATGTTCGTCAGCACCAAGCTCACTGTTGCCCTGTCCATTTTGTCCTTTCTCATTAACACTTTCACTTTCAGACACAGACTCAACAGGACCAGTTTCCTCTGTGTGACCTTCTGCCTGCTCAGGTTCTTCTGATATCTCACAGGTAAGACATGAGGCATGACACTGTCATCTCTGTGGTGTTGTTTATTATGCTCAGCCAATAACCTGGTGCTTCCACCTCTTCATCATTCCACCTCTTCAGTCATTCTCTCTGCCCATTTTTCTGCACACCCTTTTGTCTGTGCTTCACTCTGTTAACAGTCCGAATAGGAGGTCAACAGGAAGACGTGGATGATGGCCATACAACATGAAGTATGAAGAATAGCCTGTTGACTCATGTTTGGTTGTATGCATGAATGATGTGGGGCAAGTGTTCTTTCCAATTTCCCCCTATCTCCCCCCCCCCCCCTATCTTTTTCCCCTAGTGTGCAGAGCATTTGCAACAGGGTCTGATTGAACCTCTCCACAGGCCCTGTGGATGATAAGGCGATGTGGTGCACACCTGAGAGCTGCCTGAGAGCCCGAAAGAGTTCTTGGTCATGGTCATTGGTGTGTAGTTGGATACCCGAACCATGGGAAAAAGTCATTGAAAATCTTGTAAGCAGCAGTTTTGTCTGCCTTATTTCTGGTGGGATATGCCTTTGCAAACCTGGTAAAATGATCGATGACTACCAGAATATATTCATATCTGTTAAAGTCTGCTACTTTATCATATGAACGGTACATTGTTCTTTCTGCTTCATCCCACAGGGTTGCAAAGTTTATTAAACTTTAGTGTGTAAGGTACATTCAGCTCAGTCTGGTAACTCATATAGTGTTCCTTCACTAAAACAGTCCGTGAGGTACCTGGACCTAAACAAGGGTCCTGACAATAGTTTCTATTGTTACATCCTTTCTCTTTTGAGAGTTAGAGCTGTTATCTCGAAATTTCACTTAAGTCAACAACAAAACTCCACTTAAGTCAACAACAAAACTCAAATACCAACAGTGCTTGTTATTAAAACATAAACTGTTCCGTATGATCCTCCATCAAAATCTTCTTTCAACAACTGATGAAAATAGCAACTAAAAAAACTGAAAACACTGTATACATAAACAATTTTACGCTTTGTATTCCTTAACTATTAGAAAAGAACTTGAAATGTGCAAAGAACCACAATATCAGTATGAACATATGTAAACCATAACTTTCGTGCTTGTTACCTTTCCCAGAGTGTAAAGTGCATGTGAACAACATAATATCACTTTATCTATTTGCATGATAACACAAAGTCCTTATATTGCTATGGCTGCACCACTGTGTGACCAGCTCTGGTCGTGACAGTGTCTCTGTTACCAGTGTCTCTGGGTGTATGTCCTGCTGTAACACTGTGAGGAAAAGGAACAGTCTCTGAAAGGTCATATCCCACAGTCTGTGGCTGACTGGGGATCTCAATATTAATAGTGTCAGTGAAGGTCACTCCAGGTGCACAGCTGAGGTGTCTGCAATTGTGGGAGTGGTTGTATTCTCACACAGTCATCTGTGGTAAGTATGTCCAAGTCTCTAGCTGATCTGTTGTAGTATGTGCTCTGACACTGCTGCTTGTTCTTCAGATTCTGGCTGACTCAAACAACTTTTGTTGGCAGCAGTGTTTTGGTACGGCGACTGAGTAGTCGCTGTGCTGGACTGCTCTCCAGGCCCTGCGAAGTTGTATTGCAGTGGTCAAGAAGTGCAAGATAAGGATCCTGCTCCGCTGCTTTGGCTTTGATAAGAAGTCTTTTTGCTGTCTTGACAGCTGATTCAGCTTTGGGTATCTACTCTGTGGGTAGCCTGGTGATGGGGTCACATGTTGAAATCCCCACCGTTTGCTGAATTTTTGGAAGTCCTGAATTGTGTATTATGGACCGTTGTCTGAGATCACTGAGTCTGGAATACCTTGGCGGGCAAAATTAGCTTTCAGTTTCTTTATCACTGTGGTAGATTTAGTATCTGCCAGGTAGTCTATTTCCCAAAAGTTTGAGAAATAATCCACAGTAATGAGATAGTCATTGTTGTCAAACATAAACAGATCTGTGCCCACCTTTGCCCATGGCCTGCTTGGCACTTCGTGTGACATTAGTGTTTCTTTTTGTTGTTTATTGTCCATTGATCTACAGATGTCACAACTGGCTATATACTTTTTGATCTGGTGGTTCATGCCCAACTAGTAGACACGTTCTTAGGCATCCTTCAACACCCAGTGTAATCTCTGACTCATTGTTTTGATGAGAAGCTGTAATGTATTGTCTTTTTCTGTGGCAGACCTTATATCATGTAATCTGTCTGATGAGATTGGTAAATGTTGGACTATGTTGACAGTCTCTCCTTCAGCTTCCTCAGGTGTAATCTCAGGAAAATAGGCTCTGCTGAGGGTGTCAGCAAGTAGCATGTCTCTTCCAGGCACATAAATGACATCTAAGTCATATTTCTGTATGCGCAGCATCATGCCCTGCAGCCTTTTGGGTGCGCTCAATAGGGTTTTCGCACTATGATTTCTAATGGCTTGTGATCACTCTGGACCGTGACTTTGCAGCCATATGTGTATTGGTGGAATTTTTCCTGCTGAAGATCATTGCTAAAAACTCCTTTTCTATTTGTGCATAGCGCCCCTCTGTTTGTGTCAGTGCCCTGCTTGCAAAAGTGACTGGCTTCCCCATCTGCATGAGCGCTGTGCCCAAACCTGTGTCTGAAGCGTCGCACTAGACTGTCAGCTCCTTGTTAGGGTTATAATATTTCAATACTGGAGGATTCACTATTGTCCTTTCAGTTTAAGGAATTCCTCTTCGCGCTCTGTTGTCCATTTCCACTTACAGTCTTTGTGTGTCAGGTGTTTCAACACCTTGCACTGGTCTGAGAGGCGAGGGCAAAACTTGGTGAGGTAATTAACCATACCTGAGTCTCTGTACTGCCTTCACATCTGTCGGCGCCGGCATCTGCTCCACTGCACGCACTTTTTCAGGATCTGCTTTGAGTCCCTCTGCTGTTAGGAGGTGTCTAATGTATGTGGTCTCCTTTTGTCTCAGTCTGAATTTTTCTACATTTAGTTTAATGTTCTTTTCTCTGCATCTGTCCAGAAACTGTTTAAATTTTTCATTGTGATCCCGTTCCGCTTCCTCTTGTGTCTTCCCTTGTCCTGTGATCAGGATGTCATCAGCAATAATGTACAGACCAGGTACATTGTCCAACGCTTGCGTAAGCTTCCTCTGGAATATTTCAAGAGCCGGACTTATCCCCATCGGCATCCTCAGCCATCTGTACCAACCGAAAGGGGTGGCAAATGTTGTCAAATAGCTGGACTCTTCTTCCAGCTGTACATGCCAGAATCCCCTCTTGACGTCACACACTGTGAACACTTTAGCTTTTGATAGGTCTGGTAAGATGTCCTCGATGGTTGGAAGTGGGAAGTGACTGCGCTTTAGTGCTGTGTAGAGTTGCAAGGGGGCGGAAATTTTCCGGTAAATGTCCGCAAACTTTCTGAAAACTTTCCATGGGAACTTGAGCCGGGGAATTTTGGAAATATTCCAAATTGGAAACTTTCTATGGGAATTTATGGAAATTATTGGGACTTTAAAGGAATTAACTGGAAATGTGGAGTAATTTAAACAAACTGTATTATATACAAACATAAATGTAAATATTTTTGTGTTTTGAGTCTTGAGGAAATTTTTGGCACTTTGCAATATGCTGCTGCATTTTTGTAGCATTCTTCAACATTAGCTTGTCTGAAATGCTTCCACACATCAGATGGCAAATGTGGCATTTTTCTGTAGAATAAAATAACAAAAAGCTTGTAAAAACACTCATGCAATGGCATGAACAGAAATATAGTTGGCTAAACAACTTCAAAATATTTTACAACTTCTTGTATGGTTACAGAAAACCGTCTTGCAGGAGTCAGAAGAAACAGCATCACATTTGAGGGAGCTATAATAAGCTAGCCTCTTAAATGGTCAATGAAATGAAAAATAGCTTACATTTAGCACCTAACTTACCAGCTAGCTAGCTACTGTATGAATACATTTTTATTTAATTTTTGCAAGTTAAATGGTAATACCATTATAGATCAAACATATTTACCCCATAATATTATATATATATATATATATGTATATATATATATATATATTCCTTCAGTGGTTTCATCAGGGCCACTGGGACCCGTCTCTTTGGCAGCTGCACCAGCTTCACTGTGCTGTCCATCTCCATGTTGTATTTTCCTTCAAAAGCCATCTCCAGTGAACACATCAGCATAACTGGTTTTGATTTGTTCCATTGTCCACTGTTCTGTTGTAGGTTTTCCTGTTGTGACTATACTGTCTATTGTCATGATATTCTCATGGTGCACTTTAATCAATTTCATTGCTTCACTGGCTCTCCTGCCCAGCAGAGGCACTGCACCATCTGCATTTACCACTTGGAACTCCAAGCGATATTGCTTATGATTTCTTGGGTTTCTTATTTTAATGTTTCCCCATTTCCCCATTGGCCTCAGATTGATTTTGTTGTACATAACTAGTACACTGTTAGTGTGTTCTAGCTTGGTGTCTGGGTTCAGCAGGTTATTGGAGATGATGTTACATCTAGCACCACAGTCTATTTGGAATTTGACCATGTCTTTGCCTAGTGTCCTCTTTTCCATTCTTTACTCTCTCTGGGTCCATATCTTTACCCCGAGTCTGTCTCCACTGCATCCACTATCTCAGTGTCTGTAACAGTGATATCTTCTTACATATGGTACCTATACATATTACTTACATATTCTGTTGCTATAGTACTCACACATTTCTTCCACCTTTGGTCTGGTTTAGCTTTACATTTGACTGCAAAGTGGTACTCTCTGCCACACTTTCCGCACTTCTTTCCAAACACTGGAAATTTCTGCTTGTGCTTTTCATATGTTTTCCCGCAGAATTTACACTCCACTGTGTTGTTACTTTTCCTCTGGTACTGTGCTCCTTGAACAGCATGCTCCTCTTCTACCACTGACCCAGCGATGGTTTTCACGTTCTCCTTAGAGAGCTCTGCACAGTTGCAAACATGAGTTCAGTGTCAAGTTTTTCTCCCGAAGCAATCTTTCTCTCATGATCATGCTGTTAGCGAATCTCTCAAAGTCCCAAAGTTGCATGTCTTTGCCAGCAGTCTCAGTTCAGTGACATAACAGTCTATATTTTCACTGATGCCTTAGTTTGAAATGATAGTGTTCGACAATCTTGTTCACGCTGGGGTTGCAGTGATCATCAAACTTTGTAACAATGTCCTCTATCTTCCATGCATCCTTAGCTGTGTCGCCCATCAGGGTATCCAAAAGTTGTTTTAGAAATGTTGCAGGTGTCTAATCACAGCATTTGTGTTCAGTCCCTCCATGGAGTCACATGGCAGTCTCACGCTAGCGGCTAAAGTTAGCATCAGCTAACTCTCTTCGATCAGAGAAAATGAGTCCTCTTCCGCTGCCACCATGTTAAACTCTGCTACTTCCTCATATGAACAGTACACTGTTCTTTCTGCTTCATCCCACAGGGTTGCAAACTTGATTAAACATTGGCATGTAAGGTACATTCAGCTCGATCTGGTAACTCATATAGTGTTCCTTCACTAAAACAGTCCGTGAGGTACCTGGACCTAAACAAGGGTTCCTGACAATAGTTCCTATTGTTACAATATCTACCATGGCTGGCTTCAAGGTGGAGGAAGTCAATGCAGACAAGTTCAAGGGGTGAACTTGATGTAAGGCTCCCTATAGGTACTCTGTCATGCACGGCTGGCTTTTTCTGTTGGATACAACAACACTTCCTGGTGATGGATTTGTATTCCTCAATATCATTCTTCATAAAAGGCCAATAAAAACTTTCTCCCACACAGTTCAATACTCTTTCTACACCCACATGTCCCATGTTATTGTGCAGGTAAGTGAGGGCTGTTTGTCTATATGTGGCTGGCAAGACTATGTCGAGGGCTGTACAAAGGGAGGCTGGACCCAGATGCAGACACGGTCAGAGGCATGGAAAAGTTTAACAGTTTATTTAATTCAAACAATGAATGTGCTGGGAAGGGGGAATCGGGAACAATCCTCCAGGAAGGGGGAAGAGGACGCCATGGGGAGCTGCTCCAGCGGCGGTGAGACACGAGGGAGATCCGACCTGGCGGTGAGTGAGGCAGTGGAGCAGTGGAGCAGTGCAGCAGTGCAGGTGAGGGAACAGTGGCCAAAACTCACGGAGAAGACGACAGTGGAGCACACAGGAACAGTGACGATAACCAGGCACTAACAAGAGAGGAAAGCACGATTAATCCGATGAACATGTGGAGAGAGAGAGTATAACTAAGCCAAGAACGATACACGTTACCACAACGACAGGAAGCAACAAACTGGCGATGAGTCTCTGCAGTCCAGGAGTATAAGAAGGCCCAGTTAGATGAGGAGATTGTTGGCAGCTGTGCTCCAGCACAGGTGAGTTGATTACAGCAGCATGCGGGGGGCAGACTCATGACAGACTAACTGTTTACTACTAAGTGTTTTCCTATACAGGAAGCCATTCTCTACATAGAGCCTGCTCCACTCCCTGGAGAGTTTCCTGGTGGGTTTATCTAATGCCCTGCATCTGTCCTCAGTCATTTCTATAGCTTTCTCCTTTAACTCTAAGATTTTCCCAATGACTGGATCTTTCTGTTGTTGGTGGGTGAGATGCTATGTTAAGAGCTGCCACCCATGCCACTTCTCCCTGCTGAGCTACTCTACTACCTTCCCAGTCTGCACACACCTCTTCTGACAAGTTCTCGCTACACTGACTCATATAGGTGTTGATGTCAAAGGGACAGCGAGAGCGTGTCTGCATCAACATTCAGTCTGCCTGCTTTGTATCTTATCTCGAAGTGGAAATCTGTGAGCTGAGCTCTTCAAAGGATTGGGAGAAGCAGAGAACATTGTCCAGATAGGGAATGGAACATTCATCCCTTAGTGTGTCAAGCATTTCCTCCATGCTCCTTTGGAAAGCTGCTTGCACATTTGTTAACCCAAAGGGCATCCTTTGGGTTAACTCATAAAAAAAACAATTTGTAATAAAAGCAGTAAGGTGTCAGCAGTAAGGTGCAATGAAGTCCTTGTGATAGGCTTTGCCCAGGTCTAAGATGGAAACCAGCTGTGGCCTCCAAGTGAGTCAATCAGGTCCTGCCTGTATCTGTCGAGTACAGTCTTTTTTCTTGAGCAGTCTGTAATTGATGCAGAGGTACAGCGATCCATCTTTTTTCCTGACACAAACAATGGGCGAAGCATACAAGGATTTGGACTTAACAATTCACCCTTTCGCTAACAACTCTTGAATGTACTCTTTTACTTCCTTGTACAGTGGCTTGGGCATTGAAGCATGTCCAGACTTCTGTACAGGAATGTCATCTTGGAGCTTAATTGACATCTGAAGGGAGGGGATGCACCCAATGTCAGTGCTGTCATGGACAAATGCAACAGACTCCTCACCAAGCATTTCCTTTACTAGTCATTGTTATTCTGGGTTGAGATGGCTTAGGTTGACAGGTGGTTGCCATAGCTCAGTTGGTGGGGGTGCAGGAGTGGTGAAATTGACCTCAGCTCGAACAGGTGGGGTTGGTGGCCTCTCACCTTCTTGTGACTCTCGCTTTCCCATCTCAGTGACTTTGGTTATGTGCTGGATAGAGCCCAACACCATTCTCTTTGGGAGAGTGATGCTTAGTATGGTTTGAAATGGGCACATGAATAAGGGGCCACTTGCTGCTACCGATTTCTAGGAGGCCCTCCCCTAGCTGTTCTAAATTTGTGCTCTCTTTTGAAGGTTCATATAAGACAACAGGGTCTAATATATCAAGTGTAGGTGGAACTCTACACCGTACATAAACAGTTTTCCCTGCTGGTATACTCACATCTTGTTTACTTACTCTAACTGTGGCAATGATGTCTCCAAGTGCTTTTTGCAGAAGACTGATAACCATAGCATCTGTTTCAGCAGAAAACTGTGGCCCACTAATCATTTCATCAAGAACATTAGAGCCTATTATGGGCTGAGGGAGGGCAAGCTGGCTGACTAAGAAGGGGACCTGAACTGCAATATCTGGGTTGTCGTTACCTGGGAGGTTGACCATCAGCTCCACCCATCGATCATAGGGGATGGACTGTCCATTTGCGGCATACAGGCTGAAGCTTTCCCCTGCATCAAGAAGCTCTTCCAGTGGCCGCACTGGGTGAGTGGGGATAAATCTTTTCCTCCAGGACCGGTCAATGATGCTTACTTGTGAGCCAGTGTTGAATAGTACTGTTGCTGCCTAACCACTTATGAAGCACTTGCAAAGACTCTTTTAACCAATCAGTGGTACTGTGTGAGTGATATTGTGGGGATGTAATGTGTTTTGAGAGTGGAGTTTGCCAATTCTTTTATATTTGTCTGTGTGTGGAGGTTACAGAGTGGTACTGGAACTGTGGAACGGCCTCTGGTTGTCCCTCAGCAGAGACTGTCTTCTGTTTCTTTGCCTGGCTCTTTTTAAGCAGCCAACAGCCCAGTGTCTTCAATCACCACACAAAACAGTAGTCACAGTTCTTTGAGCCATGGAGTGAGCAGTTGTTACAGAGAGGCACTTTCTCTTCCTTGGGAAGGAGGGCAGAGCTGGTGTGGGAGGTGGGGCTTTTCTGTGAATGGATGTGAGATAGGGTTGGGCCTTTGCATGAGCTGTTTGTATGGCTGCTGCTTGTTGGTCCATTAAAGCTGTAACCATCTCTGTCAGACTCTCCACCTGAGCACTGAGTTTTTGTATGGTGTGATGTTCTCTCTTGACCACAGGTTGATCTCCATCATCCACTTGGACACATTGTGCATGCATGGCTTTGGTTTGGAGACATAACCCACTGATGTTCATTTTCATCACTGATTATTTTTGTCACCCGGCTGATTATGTCCTCATCAGTTATTTGGTTGTTTGAGAGAAGGGGTCTTAACTGTTGTCTGACATCTGTATGTTTTGAGCCTAGACCCTGATAGATGGTGTGGAGGAAAACCTCCTGGATGGTTTTGGGGTCATAGCAGATGTCTGCATTGGCCTGCTTTGATTGGAAGAGGATTCTCTATTTAAGCCCAATCATACAATACACAAACTGCTGGGCAGTTTCTTGTTCACCTTGCCTTGTGCACATCAGCTCCTGGAACAGTTCTGTACTTGCCTTTTCACCAAGATGAGAACCGAGGAAGCCCTTGAGTTCACAGATGGTTATTTCATCTTTATTGGTGAGCATGTCCTTGAAGGCTCAAAACACCATGGGTAACTTCTGCCTCTGTAAAACCCTCTCTGACACCTTCATCGATCTGCTTAAACATATTGTTATATGTAATTTCAAGAGTTCTACACTGTGAGTGATAGTGTTGGTGTTGGAATTAATGTGTTGTAATGGAAAATCCCTATATTCTGTCCCTAGGGTTTTAGTTTATATTGCCTGTTATATGGCAAGATACTGTCATCTAGTGGCCGAACTAGGTATCGTTGTTTTTAAGTCAGGAAGTTACTTTCTGTTAAGTTTATTGTGCAAATGGGAGAAGTCAGAGAAAGACATGCAGTTTGTGTTGCTCATTGAAAGCAGTTGATACAGGACAATCTGTAAGTTTATCTTCACAATAAGTTTAAGCACATGTGCTAATGTAACTTTAGATTCATATGTTTATGTTTGTTAAGGTGCATGAGGCTAAATGTTGAGAAATGTGCTAGCTGGCATGCCTGAGAGATTTAGCACTAGTTCTAACTGAACTGAGAATGTTTAACTTTGAATAAAATATATGGTTTGGATCTATGAGAAAGGAAAATACTGTAGATTGAAATGTATCTTTATTTCTGTACCTTTTCAGTTTCACAAAAGAATATGGTTAGAATAAGTAAATACTCTGAAATCTTCTTCAGACTCCTGGACCATTTTTGTTTAGCTTGCTGTCTAGGCTGTATAGGGCCATCTAGCTGACGGCTAGATGGCCCTATATCTATATCTAATACTATATCTAATACTATATCTAATACAATTTCATAATATCAACCATGTTTTTAATATATCTGCTTCATTATATCTTCTACTGAGGAGGTCACTCTGACCACACTGTAAGCAGTGCTGGTCTTCACTTTCTCCAAAGGAATGTGTAATGCTTACCTCCTGCACCTTTATCTTTCTACCCCCATTTGATTCATTTTTGGTTTAATTGCTTCTGCCTTTTATGGACAAACAGCCTTCTCTTATGTAACAATTTCTTGCCTATAAGAAGCTGTGACTCACTCTGGCCATTTTGAACTCCTTTGCAGATCAACCTTGTGCCCTGTAAACCTGTTCCGTCTGCAGAATAAAAAACAGAAGACAATCTGGTGGACTCTCAAAGTTCTTTATTTCTATCTCACCCAGGAACACAAAATTTCCACAACATGGTATGGT
This sequence comes from Brachirus orientalis, assembly GCA_016785285.1. Classification (NCBI taxonomy): domain Eukaryota; kingdom Metazoa; phylum Chordata; class Actinopteri; order Pleuronectiformes; family Soleidae; genus Brachirus; species Brachirus orientalis. Next base: position 8,497 of record JAFBJR010000992.1, on the reverse strand, counting down.
ATAATTAATAGCTGCATCTGTTGGAAGTGTAGTGCTGGTTGCTGATGCGTTATTGTTTACATTTGTTAGTCTAGTATGTTCTGTTGGAATGGTTGTAAGTATCTCATGTTGCTGTATTACCCCATTTGAGATAGCAACTGTATCACGATTCTCAATCATATTATTCACTAAATCATTTAACATTAGCAACTGACTCATACCAGACAGTAGAACATTATAGTAATCAAGTCTCGATGTAACAAATGCGTGAATTAGGGTTTCTGCATCTTGTATTGATAGAAATTATCTAATTTTTGAAATATTGCGAAAGTGAAAAAATGTGATCTTAGTTGTTTTCTTGATGTGCTGGTGGAAGGTCAGCTCAGGATCAAAGGCAATACCAAGGTTCCTAGTCGATAAACTTGGGGTAATCGTGCAATTATCTATTGTGAGATTTAATTAATCAGACTGACGTATCAGATTTGCTGGACCGATTAGCAACATTTTATCAGCATTTAAAAGTAGGAAGTTATCACTCATCCATGATTTTATGGCAGATAGACATGCCTCAAAATTTCTGATCTGGGAGTGATCATTAGTGTTTATGGGCATATAGATCTGCGTTTTATCTGCATAACAGTGGAAATTAATTCCATATCTCTGAATGATGCAACTGAGTGGTGAAACATACAAAGAGAAAAGTAGGGCAGACCCATGAGGGACTCCATACTTTACTTTATTAAAATAAACTTTACTTTACTTTACATACTTTACTTACTTAGTATATACTGATATGTCGTCATTATAAAAAACACATTACATTCTACCGGACAGATATGACTTTAACCAACTATGAGCTGGACCAGAGATGCCAAAACTATTTTCAAGGCAGTCAAGAACAATACCATGATCAATTGTATCAAGTGCCGCACTAAGATCCAGAAGCAAGAGTACTGAGGTGGAATTTGCTTCGATGTTAAGCAGTAAGTCAAGTCAATTTTATTTATATAGCCCAGCATCACAAACACAATTTGCCTCGAAGGGGGCTTTACGGTCTGTACAGCATGTGACACCCTCTATCCTTAGACCCTCACATCGAGTAAGGAAAAACTCCACAAAAAACCCTTTTAAGGGAAAAAATGGGAGAAACCTCAGGAAGAGCCACAGAGGAGGGATCCCTCTTCCAGGACGGACAGACGTGCAATAGGTGTCACATGTACAGAGACAAGTTCAGCAGTTACAAGTTACAAACAAAGCATCAAAAATTCACAGAGAGAAAAGACAAGAAAGACAGAGACCAGGATGATTCAAGAATCAGTAACATTAAGAACAATTATCATCATCATCATCTCATTCAGGGTGTGACATACGCTGCCACCATCTGGGGTTGGTTCCAGCTCCTCGTGGGACCCTCAGAAGAGGACAAGCCGTTGATGAAGGGTGGATGAGAATAATTAACCTTAGCAGTAACAAGTAGCTATATGATATATGGTAATGGTTATAGTTATAATATTTGAGCTGTGGTGTTGAAGCTCTGGAATCAGGGATATCTGTGAAATAAGAACAAAGAGAGAGGGAAGGAGGAAGAGCACAAACTAGGAGACGGGAGAGAAAACAATGTTATTGACATGATAAAAGTATGAGCGTTTGGGGAGGAGAGGAGGGAGAAGGAGACAGCGAAGAAAGAGAGAGAGACATAAAGAGAATGAGAGTGCTCGCTGCATAATGGCTGTTCCCCCAGCAGTCTAGGCCTATGGCAGCATAATTAAGCAATGGCTCAGTGTTAACTTGAACCAGCCCTAACTGTAAGCTTTATTAAAAAGGAAAGTCTTAAGTCTAACTTTAAATGTAGGGACAGTATCTGCCTCCCGGACCCACCACCCAAATGTGTTGCTCTGCTTTGTACTCTGACTTAAACAGTTGTATAGTCACTTGTAACTGTTGGAAAGGTGCTTTACAAATAATGGTCACTACTATTATATTTTCTAGTATGTATTGTAGTCCTGTGTGAGTGTGTTGTGTCAGAATGGTGTTTTATGGCTGAGGGCAGCCGACTGCTGTGAAATTAGTTTCAGGTTTTTTTTTTTTGGACACCATTCACTCCAGATCTAGAGGCGCCCTCCCCTGTTTCCACAAAGTGATAGCTGCACAATCACGGCTTTTTCATCGACCATTGCTCTTAACTACTGCAGTCTCATTTAGGGACCATCATCAAATGACAGTTTAAATGGTAATATTTAATTGAAAAAATTAATAAGAAACACATATTTTTTTAATTATTTTTTAATTTAACTATAAGAAGTTTAGCTCAATAGCTTCCAGAAATGCAATTAAATTTTATTTGTATAGCGCCAAATCACAACATACATTATCTAAAGGCACTGTACATAGTAAGTGCAAAACCTTTACAATATTACTGAGAAAAAATCCAAACATAAGGTAAACCAGTAAGGTAAACGAAAAGGCTGAGGCTGGCTGGCTGGCAAGCTGGAGCTCAGGAGGTAACTGAGGAAAAAAGGAACAAAAAACAAACATAGGTTAATGCTGAGAAAAAAAAAAAAAAAACGTTCAAAGATGAGGTACAGGTTACCGGGGATACTGAGAAGATGCGCTGACACCAGGAGGCAGGAAAACCAAAGTATAAATCGCCTGATGATGATGATAGGAAACAGCTGTTCTGATTGAAGGCTCCGCTTCACCTGTCAGCCAGCCCCCTGAAACAAAAAACAGAAGCATTTTCCCAGGAAGCAGGGCAAACATACAAAATAAAAGCAGGAAGTAACTAAAGGCAGGAAGGCAATCCAGACCAGATGTGACAACATGACATCCCCAAGCAGTCTAGGTCTATAATCTATTTACACTGAGTAGATGAGAAATTGGAAGATTCCAAATTTCAATCTATTTACATTGAATAGATGAGAAATTGGAATCTAGCAGGTAGCAGCCTAACTTAGAGATGGTTTAGGTTTCCCTGAGCCAGCTCTAACTATAAGCTTTATCAAAAAGGAAGGTATTAGTTTAACTTTAAATACAGAGAGAGTGTCCGCCTCCCTAACCGACACTGGGAGTTGGTTCCACAGGAGAGAAGCCTGGTAACTGAAGGCTCTGCCTCCTATTCTACTCTTATGGACTCTGGGAACCAAAACTAGATCTTTAAGATATGATGGGGCCTGATCATTAAGTGCTTTGTACGTGAGGAGGAGGATTTTAACCTGTTAATGTTCCAATTTCAGATTTTGCATCAAAGTCAGTGTTGAACTTCTCTCCCCATCTAGGTATCTACACATATACACTGTTGGAAAGCTACGTTTCTTGAGATTTGAATAATGTAAAGCATTTTAGGATACACTCATAACTGTAGGCTCAGTAAACACTTATGTGAGACTAGTTGCAAACAAGAAAATTTATGCAACTCACCTATTATGCCTCCTATTATGCCATATACACTGTTGGAAAGCTACGTTTCTTGAGATTTGAATAATGTAAAGCATTTTAGGATACACTCATAACTGTAGGCTCAGTAAACACTTATGTGAGACTAGTTGCAAACAAGAAAATTTATGCAACTCACCTATTATGCCTCACAGTTTTACAATAGCAGATAAACCTCCAACAAAAGCAGTCCTGTTACATTGGCAAGGGTCCAGTAAATGTAGTCCTACACCAAGCCGTATATTCATAAACACACACTGTACACTTTCTGTTAGACGCGCATATTTTCTACATATTCTTGATTGTGTCTTCCGTTAGCCTGCACTTATTAGCCACAAATGTTACCAAACAACTCTGAACTCTAAACTTTTGATTGACACCTCAATTGACCACAGCATCACAAAGCCAATGAACAGCCCATGCGCAAAGCAGTACCTTCCCCATTCTTTTGTATGAAGCTCCAGTCAATCGCAGCAAATCTTTCTGATGTCTGACGCATTGAATATCCAATGAAATTCTGAATATAACGATGTGCGGATTGATAGGTGGGTTTTATATCAAAGCAACAGCAGCTGACTGTAAAAGACTTTGATCCATGAGGCACAAGCGTATGTAATGGAGGCACACATAGAGCGCACATACAGTTCCGTTGTTTTGGATGTTTTCTTTGCAAAAATCATGACAAAACATATTGTAAAGAAGAAATATACACTCGAGGATGCTCTGGAGCTGTGTTTACGTAGAGACAGTGACAACTTTTTTTTTTGCACATTAAGAAGAATATGCACAAACAAATACAGCTTGAAAGTGCCCACAAAAATAAAATAAAATAAAATAATAATGATGCAATGTTAAATAAAGATCTAATCCAGTAACATTTTAAACTAATATCGGGTTTAAACCACAGCTGGAGGATAGTCTTTTTGGCAGCAGTGAAGCCTGCAAATACCAGATGTTTTTCCCGTAAGGAGAGTTCAAGTAAGGAATCGTCATTTAATAAACAGAGGCAGGGATCTAACACAAGAGTAATGTCAAGAAACTTGGATAACATGTCAATAACAAAGTTCCAAAATACGAATATGGTGGGACAATCCCAAAACATGTGAAGGAAAGTGCCTGCGGAATTCTGGCAGAGTGCAATATGGACTTGGAGAGAGTTCATTTTAAAGCGTGTGTATGGTGTTGTGTAAACTTTGTGAATCATCTTATATTGGTGTGCTAAGCACTTAGATGTTAAGGGTAAATTGGACCATATCTCCTCCCAGTCAGGTTGAACACCCATCGATCTAAGCTCCCTATCCCATATTGACATAACAGGGAGTGGTTTCATGGAGTTCATTAATAGAAGGTTATACAGTTTTGTGACCAGGGCTCATGAGCTGTCACCGGCGCGAACATAAGTGGATAGGGGATGTGAGCATAATGAGTGCCAGGGTACTGGCATAAGCCTTCACTGCAGATCTGAGCTGGAGATATAAGAAATAAGATGAGCCTGGGAGAGTGTACTGATGTTGAAGATCTTGGAATGTGCGTAAGGTGCCATTGTTGCAAATGTTATTAAGTATGTGGATGCCTTTAGATGACCATATAGGGGACGTAAAAGGTCGCCTTCCTGATGTTAAACAGGAGTTGTATCATAAAGGGGAGGAAAAATTAAATTTGAATGGACCGCCCAGTACCTTTTCAGCATTATGCCAAGCTCCACGGAGTAGTGGAGAGAGTAGTACCATATCTCAGTGTAGTTTTCCGTCCTATCTTTATGAAAGGTATGTCTGTAAGTTTGTTGGGATAGGTTATCCTAGCTTCTAACAATCGCCATGAGATCTGTGATCCTTGATCCATCCAAATATGTATAGATCTGATCTGAAATGCAAGAAAATAAAGTACTAGATCAGGGACAGCTAGTCCACTCTCTTCTTTTGGTCCTTGTAAAGTAGAGAGACACATCCTAGCCTGCTTGTCAGCCCAAATAAACTTAGAAAATTGTGAGTGTGCATTCTCAAACAAATTGGAAGGTGGTTGCATAGGCAGCATAAAAAATAAGAAATTAAAACGCAGTAGAAGGTTCATTTTAAGAATAGTAACTCTAGCTTGCATAGATATTTTTAAAGAGCTCCATCTTTGAAGATCTGTTGTTATTTTCTGTGTGAACTCAGAGTAGTTATTCAGCAGAATGTTTGACAGGGAGCCACTAACTTTAATGCCTATGTAAACAAAGGAGGTCGCAATTGGAATAAATGAAGGTAGTGAGACCTTGTCTTTTTTCAGGACCAATTGGCATTAATGTAGATTTGGACCAGTATCTTGTAGCCAGACAGGTCGTGAAATTTATCAAATAACTGTAATACATGGGGGACTGATTTATTTATTTGATAGATAAAGCAGGATGTCAACGGCATACAGTGAGATGTGATGGGAAGTGTCTAGTAATGTGACTGGGGAGATAGACTGGCTTTGTCTGACAGCCTGTGCAAGGGGTTCTAATGAGAGAGCAAAAAGCAGGGGAGAGAGGGGACACCCCTGCCTAGTACCTGGCTGAAGTTCAAAAGGGGGAGATTTGCAAAAACCAGCTAGCACAGAGGCAGTCGGAGAGCAATAGAGAGTTTTGACCATCCCAATGAATTTTGCTCCAAACCTGTAGTGCTCCAAAAGTACCCACAAGTATTCCCATTTGAGGTGATCAAACGCCCTTTCTGCATTGAGTGAGAACACTGCAGTGGAGTCCTGGGAGGCATCAGCTAGATTAATTATATGAAGTAACCTTCTTAGGTTGTCTGATGCCATCCACCCTTTGATGAAACCTGTTTGGTCATGGTGAATGCGTTTATTTATAAGGGATTCTATTCTCACAGCCAGAGCTTTAGCAAAAATTTTGACATCAGCACAGATTAATGAAATGGGTCTGAAGCTGGAGCTTTCCAAAGGGTCTTTGTTTTTTTTTCAATAGTAATGAAATAATAGCTAGTTTCTGGTTCCTGTGGAAGGATCCTTCTTTAATAGCAAATTTAATAGAATCAAGTATCAATGGGCCAGCAATCTCCCAAACTCCAAGATACAATTCCGGTGGAATTCCATCTATGCCTGGAGACTTCCCCCTCTGAAGTGATCTTGCTGCCTCATGTAACTCATACAATGTGATTGGTTCATCTAGGCATGCCCATCTGAATCATTAGGTAAGTGGAGATTATTCAAGAAAGTCACAATATTTTATCCAGTTTCATCTCTGATGAGTACAGTTTGGCATAGAATGATTTGAATGTATGGCTGATGTCTATGGGATCTGTGAGTATTTGGCCCTCTGCTGTTCGGATTACATCAATGGACAATTTGGATTCGTTTTCCTTTTAGTCTCAGTGCAAGTAAGCGGCTGGGCCTACCGCCCTGATAATAATATTTTTGTCTAGACCTATGTACAATAAAAGATGCTTTGGATATAGACTGTCTGTCAAGGTCTGTGTTTCGCGCTACTTCCTGCCTGTTTTATTTTAAAGTGTTATTTGTTTCCTGTGTGTTTTTGGTTTTTGTGATTTCAGGAGACTTGACCAGGCAGCAGGGTGGAGTCTCCCCTTCACGCACCTGCTTCTTATCCCCTTGATGTGCCCTTTGCTGTTAAATACCTGTTCAAATTTAGCTCTGCAATAAAACGATTTACGGCGACGTAATTAGCTGGTGACTTATCCAGCAAAGGGTTAACAGTTGCTTTAAAATCCCCTCCTATAAACAAGCTACAATCTTTAGCAGCGTATTTGATATGTCATTGAGAAAGTTTGCATCAAAGTCATTTGGAGAGTAGACTGATGCAAAAAGAACCTTCATATTACTGACACTAATGACACTATAAGCAAACCGGCCACTTGTGTCGTTCCCAGTTAAATGTACTGTTACCTGGGTGGATCTTTTAACCAATATTACAATGCCCTTGGATTTATTATTTGCGCAGGAACAAGCTATAACTTTGAATCGCCTATTTTGAAAGCGATGAATATCCTCTTGTTTTAAATGGGATTCTTGAATTAACGCAACATCCGCATTATTGTGGTGTAAGAAGTGAAGGCACCGTGCTCCCTTAATGGGACTGTTCAAGCCCTGCACGTTCCAACTAAGTATGTTCAGTTCAACCATAGCAAAGCTTTTTATCTAAGTGTCGGATAGCACAATGCCAGATAACCAGGCACCTCCATGCCAGAAAAATCCACATTACTATAACAGTCCATGATGTCCTGCACTCAAAACTAAATAAATGTTTGTGATCTGCCATAAAACATAAAAGTACAGCGAACAATAAAATTATATACATGAGGTGAGGAAACCGCAAGGGAGTGCAGATTCCTTTGGTTTGATGGTAAGAGGAAATAGCAAGAGACATGACTCTCCAATAGCAATGAGCTATCCACCCGTAACTCGCAGCTAAGTGAATAAAGCAAACAAATAGACTAGATCTAAAGTAACGACCAGAAATAAGATCTGACAGAGTAAGAGTCCATTACTTAAAACATTCTTTTTCTTTGTGGTCTCCAGGCTGTATTCAGGGTAGAAGCTGATTCTTGTGCTGACTTACAGCATAAATGTCGATTTCCCCATAACCCTCTACTCTCTGACCATTTTCTAATCACATTTAGTTATACGAATACGAATACGAAGTACTTTTATTCATCCCCGAGGGGAAACTCTTTTGATACAGCAGCATACACATCAGGTAAGGAAGACAAGAAGAAGAACATCCAATACAATTTTTTTTTTTTTTTTTTTTTTTTTCCATATAAACAAGAGCACACTGGGTCCGAGTAAAGATGAATGTTATGAGCGGTTGTGCAAAAAACAACAAACCCAGTTATGTAGAGACTAATGTAGTCAAGTTAATATAAGTCCCATGAAGAGACACTGTGCAAAAGAGCATGAGCAACTGAAGCATATGTACCATACATTTAAACAGCAGCAAAGCCTATCTTGAAGAAAAAAGAAAAGAATAAGAAGAATAAGAACTGAGCCAAGGCATGTGCAGATGAGACAAGGCATATGTAAATTAACGAAAGAGTCTGTTTTACAAAGAGGTGTTGTATGTCCGTATGGCTGCTGGCAGGAATGA
>JAFBJR010000989.1:3055-19521 GCA_016785285.1 Brachirus orientalis | reverse complement strand
GTCACTTTACGTAAAGTCACGTCCAGTTACGTCAGTCAGGTCACTTCATGTAAAGTCACGTCCAGTTACGTCAGTCAGGTCACTTCACGTAAAGTCACGTTACGTCAGGTCAAGTTATGTCACATCGAGTCACATCAAGTTACGTCACATCACGTCATTTCACGTAAAGTTACATCAAGTTACGTCAGGTCAAGTCAAATCAAGTTACGTCAAGTTGTGTTTCGTCACGTCAAATCACGTCACGTCAAGTTACATTACGTCGTTACGTCAGGTCAAATCACTTCACTTCAAATCACTTTATGTCAAGTCAAATTACATCAAGTTGTGTTTCGTCACATCATGTCAAGTTAGGTTACGTCACGTTATGTCAGGTTACATTACGTCAAGTAACTTCATGGCGCATCATGTCACATAAAGTTAGGTCATGTCACTGCTGCAGTGTTTGGCCACGCCCACTGCTGCAGTGTGAGGCTCCGCCCACTGCTGCCCTCTCTTTAATGAGTGTCTTCTGTTTAATGAGCTCTAATCAGATGTGAGTGAAATGAATCAGCAGCTGATGATTAAACTTTCATTTATGTCAAACTAATGAGCTGTGATGATTAAATTAACTTTAATTAAATTTGTCGTTGCTGATGTTGTCTTTCTGTATGAGTCACACATTTTTACGCTCACTTTTGTTTTTACTCTTTTTACTTTAATTTCTACTTTTATGAACTAATGTACGGGTATTTAAAATATTAAAAATCACCTGTTTTGTTACTTTCCTGTAAAATTTTGAGGAAATAAATTCTTGTTGTTTTCCTCTCTCAGGAATCACCACTGTCCTCACCATGACGACCATCAACACTCACCTGAGAGAGACACTGCCCAAGATTCCGTACGTCAAAGCCATCGACATGTACCTGATGGGCTGCTTCGTCTTCGTCTTCCTCGCTCTGCTCGAGTACGCCTTCGTCAACTACATCTTCTTTGGTCGAGGTCCTCGGATGCAGAAGAGGCTGGCGGAGCGAGCGCAGAAGGCCAACAATGACCGCAACACGTTTGAGCCCAGGTCAAAGGTGAGCAGATGTTTTGGGGTTTTTTTTAGACTCCATGTGTTTTAAGATGCTGACGTTCTGACGAGTTACTGAAGACGAGCAGCACATGAAAACACAAATGTATGGTTCAGAAGTTGCTCATGTGATCAAATGATGTTACAAAATGTTTTAACGTTACAAAGCACACGCAACAAATGTGAGAAAAACACGTTTTGGTAGTGTTTATTTTACTTAAGTAACCAAAAAGTATCATAAAATGTTAAAAAATATTTTAACGTTGCAAAACACAAGCAACTAACAAAAAACATGTTTGTAACATTACAAACAGCCCATTTCTAACATTATCACAGTGTCATAATGTGGAATTTAATGTGACTTTTATCATTCAAAGGCAGGTTATTAAAGTAACAAAAATTGACATAAGTTAGCAAACAATGTCACAAAATGTAATGTTACAAAGAACATTTGATCTAAATGACCAAAAATGTTACTTCATTTACAAACAAAGCGTCATAAGTGACCAAATCCAGAATCTTAAATCAGATTGTTATAAGATGACAAAGTCCCAAAGATAAATCTCTGTGACTGTACGATGGTTTAAACATGAGTGATTTTCCACAGTCATGTGGTGAGTTTAGGTTCTCACAGTTTTTCTCCTCCTGAAGGTCAAAGTTCAGACAAACAGCTTTAAGTTGATTTGTTGTTGTTCTTTTTTAACTCAGTCTTTTGTGGATGGAGGAAACTGCAGGTCTCTGTCTGTTAAACAGTCCAATCAGGTGAGGGGGCGGAGCTTCTCACAGCGGGTGAGTCTGCATAAAACTGTGCTCCATTGCATTCTCCTCTTACTGTCACACTGTTTATTTTAATAAACACTAAATGGTGTTTTTAAAAGGGATAGTTCAGGATTTTTGTTCAGTTGCATGAGGAACTGACACCTTGCTGTGAGCGCCCCCTGCTGCTGAGAATTCACAATGAAAACCTGGCTGCCAGTGGGGACAAAAAGACTTGTGTAATAAAACCTATGTCAGTGTACGTCAACAATATCTTCAGACGGACGACGGACGTGATAAAGACAACGTCAGGTGAAAAACATTTACTCTCACTGCGGTTGCACGTCGTACTGACAACTAGTCATGGAGTCATGGAGTCTTTGGTGTGGGAGAGTGAGTGGTTTACAAACTTCACTTTCCTGTTTGAAAAATCTGTCTAACAGTGACATAAACATGTGACTGTATTCTTAAGATAAGAGTTAAAGTGATTTTTTTATATGGTGTATAACAAAGAAAAAACATCCAATTTGTCCCCTGCACCAAAGTCCATAGAGAAAATCAGTGATTTTAGCTCACAGGGACACAGGAGCTGCTGGTCTACTGCTGCCTCGTGTGGTCACTTTGTGTCACTGAGGTAAATCTGAACGAAGAATTTAAAAGGCTGAACTCATAAAATAACACATTTGAACTTCCTGATGGAGGCAGCAGTGGATCAACAACTCCTGTGTCCCTGTGATGTAAAATCACTGATTTTCTCTATGGACTTTGGTGTGGGAGAGTGAGTGGTTTACAAACTTGTCTAACTCTGTCTAACAGTGAGATAAACACATGAACATGTTTTTAAGATATTGTAGACTTAAAGTGACGTGGATTTCAGGCCGGTTCTCAGCAGCAGGGGGCGCTCATGCCACAGTCAAAGCTGACAATGTGTCAGTCTCTTAAAACCACACTAAAACACTAAAACTATCCCAGTAAAGTCTATTTATCTGTCTATCTGAGAAAGTGTGTCCAAACTTTTGACTGGCAGTCTATATATAGTAAAGACGTTGTCTCTTGAGTCTCTGGTTGGTTGTGAAAAGAGTGAACAGTGTAAAGAAAACGTAGAGAAAAGTCTTGACCTGTTTGTCTCCTGTGGACACAGTAAACAGCAGATGACTCATCATTGTCTCCAGAGGAGAAGGAATTCATCTCCAGACCAAACATTCAAGCAGATAAATCATGAACACACTGTTATATTTATACTCTGCTCTGAGTGATTGATGTGTTTTTGTGGTGAAGGAAATGTCGACATGACATTACAGTTGTCCAGTCCAGCTGATCTCACACGCACACGCACACACGCACACGCGTGTCTGTGCTCTCGTGTCCAGGTCGACTCCCACGGGAACATTTTGCTGACGACCTTGGAGATCCACAACGAGGTGGGCGGGGACCAGGTCATAACCGCTGTGAGTGAGACTCATAACTCCTCGTCCTCCTCCTCCTCCATGATGTTTGACAGCAGCGGGCTTCAGAACAGGAAGTCCAGTACGGTCCAGGACCAGGGTCACCTCAGCTTAGACCACAACGACCATCCAAAGAAGCCCCGTCTGAGAAGAAGATCCTCACAGCTGAAGATCAAAATCCCTGACCTGACAGACGTGAACGCCATCGACCGATGGTCCCGGATCTTCTTCCCCTGCACCTTCTCCCTCTTCAACCTCATCTACTGGCTTTACTATGTCAACTAGACCCTGGTCCAGAAGACAACAAAGACAAGGTTTGGTCTGAACTAACTTTTTTCTCCGAGAATCCAGGATTTATTTGTTTTAAAACAGACTTTGATTTAAAGGGCGTTTGTACAGAACCTCATGGTTCAGAGCACAGACTGAAAAGAACAGCTTCATGTCAGTTATTACCCTGATTCCAAATGTGTCTCAGAACAAGAATCACCATCCAATCACACGACACCATTCCACATCGACACAGACCGAACTCCGACTTTATGATCTGGACACAAACCGGACTTGAATGAGTTGGTAAAAACGTTGGAAATACACCTTTAATCCAATAAGAAGATGATGTAATGACTTATAATCAGGCTAACAGTGTAGCTAACATAAGCTAACTCCAAACATGTGTAAAAGGTTCATTCTAAACAGAGACGAGATTAATCACAATGATGTCACAGCAGCTAACGCAGCAGCTAACGCAGCAGCTGCTGTGTTGATGTGCAGCTAACGTAGCTGCTAACATTAAATGAGTTGGTAAAAACTCTGGAAACACACATTTACAACTTTTTACAGCGAAACAGCTACTATAGCCGCTAAAGTAGTGGCTGCTATATTAGCCGCTAAAGTAGCGGCTAATATAGTGGACATACTGGTTGTTTGAAAAAACTACTGAGACGTTTGATATAGATAGATAGATAGATAGATAGATAGATAGATAGATAGATAGATAACTTTATTTAAGTTGTCACACTAGTCCAGTATTAATAGAAATACAACAGCACAAAATACTTAAGTGGAGTAAAGTAGGAATAAGAAGAGAAATATAATATAAATACAGAGTGGGACGAGGGCATTTAGAAAAACAAGTAAGCAGATAAGATGGTGGTAATGTCACTGATAATAACAGTACATAATAATAATCAACAGAGTATAGTAACAACAGTATATAGTACACACAGATATGATATATGATATATATGGGATATATAGTGTAGGCATAGGTGTAATATATGCATGATAAATAAATACTTGACTAAGCATACAACCAACAGTAGCTATGAATATGAATATGTAAATATGTACAAAAGGATACAAATATTGTATGAATATGATATATAATATCAATTTAAGCAGTTAGTATTGCTGTACAACGTTAGCGGCTAACACAGCAGCTGCTACTTCAGCAGTTATGGTAGCTGTTTCATTCTAAACAAGCTTCTGTAAATGCTTGACCTAATCTGTTAGCGGTTACTGTGAAGCTAATGTAACTGTTAAACTGTTGTAGTTGCTGATATAGAAGCTGCTACTTCAGAAGCTAAAGCTAAAGCTAAAGCAGCAGCTATATGATGTTGCTTTTCTACTACACACAGTTCCAGCTCGGCTCGGCTCTACTCAGTGTGATGTCAGACATTTCCTCCTCCTCCTGAACGTGGTCGTCATAGAAACAGGCGTGACGACACACAGACACAAACACGTGACGGTCAAAGCAGTAGTTTTCTTTTTCCTCACTTTTCTAAACAGATGAGTTCACTGAATGGTTCAGTCCTTCCTGACTCCGTCTGACACAGTCACTGAAGTGAAATACGGCTGAACGGCTTGTGATTGGGCTCACCATCTCCGTCTTTCAGCAGTGCTGTCGCTAAATACACCAGACTCCTCTGTTAAATATGGACATTTTACAAATGTCCTTGTTAAATGTTGCAGATTAACGCATGTTTTCAGGATTATTTTCAAGTCTTTTTAACTCATCTACAGTTCAACATTGTTCGCGCTCGTGACTCTTCCAGTGACGACGCTCTCTGACCAATCAGAGGCCGGCAGTCTGTCCACGTCACATGTTGGTATCGGCTTAGTCCCTGTTCTGTCGAACCTCCACAGAACAGGGACTAAAAAAAGAATGATGGAAAAGGAGAAAACCTGAGTAGAGCCGAGCTAGAACTGTAAAAATGAAGTCAAACATCTACAGTAGCTCCTCTAACAGGGTTTTGGAGAAAACATGGATATTATTTTACCAGTGAACATGATTTCATGTATTTATATTTTGTCATTGTGATTTTCAGACAGCTGTGGTTTTATTTCACGTGTTTGTTCACACAGGATGTTGTTTTTTAACAATGACTGTGTGAATTCTGGCCTTTCTCTTCTTGTTTTGTTGGTCTTTACATGAACATGATAACATTATAACTTCCTGTCATTTGTGTTGTAAATATTAAACATCATGTCACAGCAGATGAACATTTCTGTTTTGTTTTTTTAAAGCAAAAAGCGGTTTAATCATGTGAGAGTGTGAAGAAGGAACTGGTGCTGGTGGTCGGGGGAGGGGGGGTGACAGTGCCGTTTCCTAAGCAACCAGTGTTGGCGTTTTCTCGCAGCTCTCAACGCACCATCTGCGCCGCCTGGTCGAGCGTCTCTGAGCGTAGGAGGGACGCCACCTGTCACGAGTCTGTTCGGCTCAGAGATGCTGTCACAGCCCGACATCCCAGAGCTAAGTGACTGAAGTGAAGACGTCACACAAGACGACAGGAGGCAGCAGCAGTAGACCAGCAGCTCCTGTGTCCCTGTGAGCTAAAATCACTGATTTTCTCTATGGACTTTGGTGTGGGAGAGTGAGTGGTTTACGAACTTCACTTTCCTGTTGGAAAAGTCTGTCTAACAGTGAGATAAAGACGTGAACATGTTCTGAAGATATCGTAGACTTGAAGTGATGCAGATTTTATCAGCTCAGTCTTCTGTTTAGTGGCTGAAATCAGTTTTTCACTAAGCTCATAAATGAGACATGAATAACAGCGTTTCATCAGTAAATGTTGTGTAAAAATGCTAATTTTCCTTCATTACTCCAGCCTCGGTGATCTGAATCGTCTTCATGCTGATGTGATGTTGCTGAAGATGACATGACTGAATCAGCAGAGCAGGACACCGTTTCCACGTCTCTGCGTCTCACCACAGTGTAAAGGCGTTTGATGGTGAATGTGTAGAGCAGCAGATGGAGAACAGAGCAGCCGTGGTGCACATGTGCTGACCAGCGATGACTGTGATTTATCGCCGAGTCCATGTTTCTACTTCAGCATCTTCATCAGGTCGTCACGGTAACTGCAGGCTGAGACGAAGGCGACGCTGACGGCGACAGAAACATTAAAAACAGGAAAAGTAGAAACAGCAGCGTTGATGAAGCTGAAGCTGATTAAAAATCTGTGAACATTCCAGAGTCATGTGACCCAAGAGTTAATGCTGATTAAACACATTCATGTTTCCACATGCTTTTAAAAACCTGAACTAGTCCTTTAATTTTAATGAGCTAAAACAGAACCAGGGAATCTGGTCATCCTCATTACCCAGAGTGCACCAGGAGCACGCACACACACACACACACACACACACACACGTTTGACCTGAACATAAAACATCCCAGAATATTTCTACTGCTTTAATAAAGTTACTACTTCAGATGTATGACAAGAAAAACATTGTGATCCAGATTCAGCTGGTTAATCCAGGACGAGGAAGCAGCAGCTGATTTGTGAAGATCATCTTCGTCAGAGCGAATCAGCTGATGTTCTCTTCACTGAAGACACAGAAGCTGAACTTCATCTTCGGGAGAAACAAGAGGAAACAGTGACTGTTCACTGAGAAACAAAAGACTTGTAATAAAATCTACATCACTTTAAGTCACGTCTTTATCTCACTGTTAGACAGACTTTTCCAACAGGAAAGTGAAGTTTGTAAACCACTCACTCTCCCACACCAAAGTCCATAGAGAAAATCAGTGATTTTAGCCCACAGGGACACAGGAGCTGCTGGTCTACTGCTGCCTCGTGTGGTCACTTTGTGTCACTGATTTAAATCTAAATAAAGGATTTTGAATGCCGAACTCGCAAAACTAAGACATTTGAACTTCCTGATGGAGGCAGCAGTGGATCA
Organism: Brachirus orientalis; assembly: GCA_016785285.1. Lineage (NCBI taxonomy): Eukaryota > Metazoa > Chordata > Actinopteri > Pleuronectiformes > Soleidae > Brachirus > Brachirus orientalis. The sequence continues at coordinate 12,084 of JAFBJR010000989.1, read as the reverse complement.
ACAGCTCCTGTGTCCCTGTGAGCTAAAATCACTGATTTTCTCTATGGACTTTGGTGTGGGAGAGTGAGTGGTTTACAAACTTCGGTTTCCTGTTGGAAATGATTGTTGTTGCAGTGAGTCATGTAACCAAACAAAGGTTAGCTTTCTTTAGTCCAGTTGGAGGCAGGAAACACAAAACTGTGTCAGCCGAAATCCCTGAACTGTCCCTTTAATCACATTCCTATGGGATCACTGCTGACTGATCATGGTGACAGAGGTGATGGTACAGTGGCCCTGAAGGACAAAACACATCAGCAAAAAACAAGAAAGTCAGTGTTTTCTTATGTGAATGATCTGCAGCTGTGTTTTGTCCTTCAGGGCCACCGTCCGTCTGCTGAGGCCGCAGTGAAACGCTGAGCTGTAGTTTCTCCTCGCATCTGCTGACGGAGACGTTTAATCCATGAAGAAGAAAAGACATGATAGCTCCTCCTCTTCCTCCTCCTCCTCAAACCTGCACCTGGCTGAGCCACCTTCATCATTCTTACAAATATCAGCTGATCTTTGTTGTTATTGACCTTTTGTTTCACACAAACACACAAACATTTCACTGTCATTATTATTTTTCCTTTAATCAACATGTTTTATGACTAAATGCTGCAGAAAAAGTTTGAACCTGACCTTTAATTCAAAAACATAGACCTGTGTGTGTGTGTGTGTGTAGCTGGTCTTCCTCATGTTGTGGGGACCTACATGTGTCTCCACACTCACATTATGGGGACTTGTCTTCCTTATGGGGACAAAAATCAAGTCCCCATAACGTAAATGACTCCATTTTAAGGTGAAGACATGTTTTAAAGTTAGGCTGAGGTTAGGGTTAGGTTAAGGTTAGAGGTCAGGGTTAGGGTTAGGACACTAGTAATTATGGTTAAGGTTAGAGTAAGTCTGCAGGAAATGAATGGAAGTCAATGGAATGTCCTCTGTAGTCATGGAAACCAGTGTGTGTGTGTGTGTGAGAGAGACATTTTGTTTGGTCCTCACAACTTTAAATGGATTTTTATGGGTTAGGACCAGGTTTTAGGGTTAGACTTAGGTTTAAGTTCAGGGTTAAGGTTAGACATGATACCTATGTGTGTCCCCAGTAAGACTGCCGCACAAAAGTGTGTGTGTATTTTTAAATTCACTGTCCCATAAAATTATATTTCTACATATTCACTTTGATTCAGTCTCCAGAAGGAAGACTACATTTCTCAGATAAGTAACCTGAACCTGAACCTGAACCACAGTTCAAATCTTAGTCCTAAACTTAACCAGTTCTTTAAAAGTGAGGTTCTGCCTCATTAGGACCAGGTTTTGGTCTCCATGAGGACTACTGGTCCTGACAAGGTCAGTGTTTGTGACAGCAAACACCCTCTCACACACACAGAGCTGAGGCTGTGCAGCTGAACGACGCCCTCTAGTGTCAGTCTGCTGCAGGTTTGATTCCTGTGTAACTTCAGTTTCCTGTCATTTCACCAAACCGCCTGAAGAGGGCGCTGTGAGTGTGTGTGTGTGTGTGAGAGAGAGCTCATGTTTCCAGTTTGGTTTATTTTTTTTACATTTTACACTTAAAGGGATAGTTCAGGTTTTCTGAAGAGCAGTGAGCGCCCCCTGCTGCTAAGAGGTTCACTCTCAGTGAAAACTAGTGATGGTTTGAAATACACTGAATATCTACTGACACTAATATCAGTCTGTTACAGCCTTTTTTACAGATTAACACTCATTTGCTTCTTCTTCTATTATATGTATAAAAAGCTATTTTCGTTTACAATAAACAAGTGAGTGATTTTGACCAGAATCAGACCAATACAGACACTGGACATCATATAATCTACATCAGTTTAAGTCTACGATGTCTTCACAACATGTTCACGTCTTTATGTCACTGTTAGACAGACTTTTCCTGAAGGAAAGTGAAGTTTGTAAACCACTCACTCTCCCACACCAAAGTCCATAGAGAAAATCAGTGATTTTAGCTCACAGGGACACAGGAGTTGTTGATCCACTGCTGCCTCGTGTGGTCACTTTGTGTCACTGATTTAAATCTAATTGAAGGATTTTAAATGCCAAACTGACAAAATAAGACATTTGAACTTAGTGATGGAGGCAGCAGTAGACCAGCAGCTCCTGTGTCCCTGTGAGCTAAAATCACTGATTTTCTCTATGGACTTTGGTGTGGGAGAGTGAGTGGTCAGAGTGAAAGTGTAACTCGGGCAGCGTACCACTTTGCTTCTGAAGAGACAGAAAATATGAACGTGACCGCCACCTAGTGACAAAATGAAAAACAGCAGCTTGTTGAAGAAACCACCATGGAATGTTAAAGATAAAGTGTGTAATTTGTTCCTGAAACACTTTATCTTAGTTCAGGTTGGTTTAGTTTAGTTCAGTTTAATTGTAGTTTAGTTAGTCCATAAAAAAATATTGGATGTTAAACACTTTAATCCAGATTAAACTGTGTGTGTGTGTGTGTGTCCTCTGTGTGAGGACCAAAAATATCACTTCTTTAAAGGGCTTTTTCAGGGTTAAGACCTGGTTTTAGGGTTAGAATTGGGTTTAGGTTAGGGTTAGGGTTAGGCATCTAGTTGTGATGGTTAAGGTTAGGGGCTAGAGAATGTATTATGTCTATGAGGGTCCTCACTAGGATAGAAGCACCAACACGTGTGTGTGTGTATTTCGTGTGTGCGTGTGTGTGTGTTCTTCCCGTCTTCCGTGTAAACTCCACTCATACCGCGTGGCACTTGTGGAGACGGGGGGGAAAAAAACACACATTTCTTTGAAAGGGGCGGGGCTGACCCGCTGACGAACTTCCTGTCCGCTGATGTGTATGCGGAGGCGCAGCGCGCGGGCAGCGGAAGCAGCCCATCCACAGAGTTTGGAGATCACGTGACGAGGCAGCGCATCGTCGGTTCACCGGAGAGAAAGAGAGAGAAGAGAGAGGAGAGAGAGAAGCAGCAGAAGAAAAGTTGGAGCGACAGAAACATGGATGAGAAGAAGAAGCGGTGAGAGCGCGAAGCTGCGGCCGCGAGCGCGACATGATCACATGAACGCGGCTGAGCGAGTGTGTGCGGGGAAAGTTTGAGGACATGGCGCGGGAAAGTGAAGAAGCGACGAAGAAGAAGAAGAAAAAGAAGAAGAAGAAGAGCAGAGAAAACAAAAAGACCCGGAGCGTCCACCCGAACACTCGGTCCAAAGACGACGACGACGAGGCAGAAGAACCGAACCGAGGCTGCGCCGACAACAAGATCAAAACCACCAAGTACACGGTTCTGTCCTTCCTGCCCAAGAACCTGTTCGAACAGTTCCACAGGTTCGCCAACGTCTACTTCGTCTTCATCGCGCTGCTCAACTTCGTCCCGGTGGTGAACGCCTTCCAACCGGAACTGGCTCTGGCCCCGGTGGTCTTCATCCTGTCCGTCACCGCCATCAAAGACCTGTGGGAGGACTTCCGGAGACACCGCTCCGACACCGAGATCAACCACCTGGACTGCCTGGTCTTCAGCAGGTACCTGAGCTCCAGCAGGGCCGCTGCCGGGGGGCCCGGGGCCTCATGGGGCCCCCGACCCCACCCTGTAGTTGATTTAAAGGTCCAGTGTGTTTGTCGACTGTAGAACCGGACAGAACGGTCCAAAACGTCAGTCAGTATCGGTAATTATCTTGATAAATATCAGGTTATCGAAGGCAAACGTTTTCTCAGCACAATATTGGCTTTAACGCGTGTAATCATGTATCGTAACAGATGAACAGGGTTGCCGGTTCCAGTCCACATCTGCTGTGAAGGTTATTGTTCAGGGGAAACGTATGTTTATATACATGTGTATCAGTATTGTTCTACTGTTGTGCGTCTGTATCAAAGAGCGACTGAAGCGTCTACTGTAAGTGTGTTTTATTTACATGACAGAAGTCTTGTCACAGTTGTTTTGATGCTAACAAGTCCGTGGCTAATCTTTGCTAACGAAACTAGGTGATAATAATCTCTACAAGGTTTTCACTCACTTTCAATTTTCAGCTTTTAAAAAACTTAGTTTGTCTGAGTCTGTATCGGTGGCGGCCATCTTAGGTCAGTATTAGTGAGGTCACAGTTGGAAATTCCGACTTCCGCCTACAACTGGAATGTACCATGAGACATTCAAAGCAGTTCCGTGTCAGTGTTTCCAAAGAACCGATAAATGACATCACTGTGTGTAGACTTTTCTCTGAGATAAATTAAATTAGCTTAATATCCCGTTTTAGCACAAGTGCATTGACGACAACTGCACATAAATATACGGGTCTCTAACTCGTGACTCACGGTCCATATGTGGCCCACTAATCATTCTTCTGTGGTCCAGTCTCGAGTTACTTTTATGTATTTTATTGTTTTCCCATCACGGCTCCGTCTGTCCACACGAGACACTCAGTTTCCCCCAGGTCATTTCAGTTTGAGGCCCGTGTCTTAAAGGGACACATGGTCACTGTCTCTGTCTTAATACGCGGAGACGTCCCCTGTGACAGTAGACTGTCTGTCTGTCTGTCACAGTCTGTGACAGACAGACAGTCTGTGACAGACTGTCTGCTTCGTACTGCAGTGTTTCATCAGCGTCCACACGTTATACAAACAGATGTTTGCTCCTTTAGTTTGAAAATTAACTCTTGTTTTGAAGCCTGGAGATTTGACACGGAGGCTCCTATTGGCTGAGAGCAGCTGTCACTCACATGTGTCCACTCACAAGTGTCCACTCATAGTTGTCCACTCACAGGTGTCCACTCACATGTGTCCACTCATAGTTGTCCACTCACATGTGTCCACTCACATGTGTCCACTCACAGGTGTCCACTCACAGGTGTCCACTCACAGGTGTCCACTCACATGTCCACTCACATGTGTCCACTCATAGTTGTCCACTCACATGTCCACTCACATGTCCACTCACATGTGTCCACTCACATGTGTCCACTCACATGTCCACTCACATGTGTCCACTCACATGTGTCCACTCATAGTTGTCCACTCACATGTGTCCACTCATAGTTGTCCACTCACATGTGTCCACTCATAGTTGTCCACTCACATGTGTCCACTCACATGTGTCCACTCACATGTGTCCACTCATAGTTGTCCACTCACATGTCCACTCACATGTCCACTCACATGTCCACTCACATGTGTCTACTCATAGTTGTCCACTCACATGTGTCCACTCACATGTGTCCACTCACATGTCCACTCACATGTCCACTCACATGTGTCCACTCATAGTTGTCCACTCACATGTCCACTCACAGGTGTCCACTCATAGTTGTCCACTCACATGTGTCCACTCACATGTGTCCACTCACATGTCCACTCACAGTTGTCCACTCACAGGTGTCCACTCATAGTTGTCCACTCATAGTTGTCCACTCACAGGTGTCCACTCACAGGTGTCCACTCATAGTTGTCCACTCACAGGTGTCCACTCATAGTTGTCCACTCACAGGTGTCCACTCATAGTTGTCCACTCACAGGTGTCCACTCATAGTTGTCCACTCATGTGTCCTACTTTATTTCCCTGTAAATGTGAAGATAATGTATAAAACCTTTATTGACTGAACTTTGTCTTCACTGGACTAAAGGAATATTCAAATATTGCTGCTTGAAATGTCCGTCCTAATTTATTACAATATCCGGTTGTTTCTTCTTCTTCTTTTGTGGCGACCTGGACTTTCAGTTTAGCGCCACCTTCTGCTGATCTCAGGGAAAGAACTCTCTCTGTTGAACACTTTATGTTAGTGAAAACATTTAAATGTTTTAAACCTGGTTCTTGTTAAGTCCTGAACAACTCGACCTGTTGGTCCTTGACACGTCTCCTCTGTGTGTGTGTGTGTGTGTGCGCTCGTGTGTGTGTGTGTGTGTTAATGAAAAGCAGCAGTGTCGTCCACATCCACAGCAGAATTCAGTCGTCAAAAGACTCAGTGTTCACTCACTCCACACTGTTCATTAAGTTTTCACCATTTACTGCTGTTGTTGTTGACGTAACAGTAGAAGTTGTTGTTGTCATTTCAGTTGTAGTAGTTTTAAGTTTTAGTAGCCGTCGTCGTTGCTGTCGTTGTTCTAGTAATAGTTTTGGAAGCTGCTGTTGTTGTTGTTGTTGTTGTTATAGTAAGTTTTTTGTTGTTTCTGCTGTAGTTGTTGCTGTTTTGGTCATGTTTGTTGTTACAGTTGTTGTTGTTGACGCTGTCGTCGTTGTTGTTGAGTCCATGCTTAAATGTTCTCTGTTTTGTAACAGTAACAGCTGACTGACTGTCATGACCTCATGTTACCGTGATCCTCGTTAACATGTGAATGCATGTGAAACACTGCAGACGTATAAAACCTCTGACATCAGAGCTGCAGTCTCTGCGACGCTCGTGACTTTACCGTGAAAATGTGACTTTTCTGCACTTTAGTGAAACTGAACAAAACCAGAAAACATGGGATCACTTTTACTAAAGTATCGACCTGAAAACACCCGTGAACTAAAGACAGAGAGTGATTTCAATCCAAGATTTACACAAATACTCTGATGTGAAAACAGACTCGCGTTCCGCTGCTTTTACAAAGAAACACTTTGTTGTTTCAGAACGTCGTGTTCTGTTGTTTATGAGTGAAGATTTATGGTCACACGTCTGCTGCTGCTTCTTTAAAGGTTTTGAGGGGATGGAGTTTGTTTGTTTGTGGAGATGGAGGTGAAGGTGAGAAGCAGAGGAAGATGATGATCAGGTGGAATGTGGGCGGAGCTCTCCACGCTCTGTTATGCATCACATATTTTCTGCAGATTTATGGACGTGCAGCTGAAGCCTCTGTTCTCTCTCTCTCTCTCTCTCTCTCTCTCTCGTTGCTGTGGCAGAGCCGAGCGACGGTACGTGGAGAAGTTCTGGAAGGAGGTGCGGGTCGGCGACTTCGTGCGGCTGCGGTGTAACGAGATCGTTCCCGCCGACGTCCTGCTGCTGAGCTCCAGCGACCCCGACCGTCTGTGCCACATCGAGACGGCCACGCTGGACGGAGAGACCAACCTCAAACAGAGGCAGGTCGTACGCAGCTTCTTTGACCTGGTGAGGCCCCGACCCGTGATGTCACTTCCTGCTGTGGTCACTATGTCGTCGGTCAAGCCTTAGTTATACAGCGGGTTTCATACAAGTCAGCTTCACGGGATACAAACATCAAGACAATCAAACCAGCGACCTTGTCAGACGAGGTTAAAGGTCAGTTTGTCTTCAAACAGGAGTGAGAAAGGAAGGAAATAATATCATGGAATTCACAAACACAAACTATACTTCTATAATAAAACAGGAAGTCAAAGAAAACTGGAAAATACACTAAATCTGTTTGTTATTTCTGGTAATCCCGCTGATGAAGGCAGATGAGCCACTGTAGCGACCCCTAGGGGCGGAAGCTGAAAACGGAAAAGGATGAAAATATTCCTGGTCTCCTTTAAGAAAACAAGTGAGGGAGAGAAGGAAGTGAGGAAAGGAAGCACTATCCTGGAACGAGGGGAAAACACTGGAGACTAAACACAGGAGAAAGAAGAGCAACAGACAGAATGAGATGAGTGGATAAATAAGAGAAGGATGAAGTAAAATAACCAGTGTCTGATCCTAAAATGAAGTAAAAAGAAAAAAATAAATCCTCTGAAATCCAAAAATGAGAAGTGTTTGTCGCCCTGCAGTGATCATGTGATTTATTTTAACATAAATTATATTACTATGAGTTTTATTTTGTAAAATGACAGAAACATTTTTCTGTGGCCGATTAATTGATGCCGATGTTTAAGTAGATTTTCATGACAAAGAGTTCCATTTTATTTTTTAAATTCTTTTAATGTAAGAAAAAGTTGTACACACACACACACACACAGAGGGTGGATGTTTCTCCCACAGTGAAACCAAACAGGAAACCAGCAGTTTATTTCACCTGAACAGGAAGTAGACCCTCAGCTCTTGTGCTTCCTGTTTGCAGGATTGTGACTTCGACCCTTTAAAATACAACAGTGTCATAGAATGTGAGAAACCCAACAACGACCTGAACAGATTCAGAGGATACATGTGAGTATTTCCTCTTTACGTCCTCCTTCACTGTGTATGTGGTGGTAAACAGTGAGCGCCCCCTGCTGCCTGAGACACAGAGGCTCACTCTCAGTGAAAACTTGGCTGACAGATTTTAGTCACTTAATCCTAGGCTTAGGCTCTCCTCATAATAATAATAATCTGCATCAGATTAAGTCTACAATATCTTTAGAACATGTTCACGTCTTCATCTCACTGTTAAACAGACTTTTCCAACAGGAAAGTGAAGTTTGTAAACCACTCACTCTCCCACACCAAAGTCCATAGAGAAAGTCAGTGATTTTACATCACAGCACACAGGAGTTGTTGATCCACTGCTGCCTCCATCACTAAGTTCAAATGTCTTATTTTGTCAGTTCGGCCTTTTAAATCCTTTGTTGAGATTGACCTCAGTGACACAAAGTGACCACACGAGGCAGCAGTAGACCAGCAGCTCCTGTGTCCCTGTGAGCTAAAATCACTGATTTTCTCTATGGACTTTGGTGTGGGAGAGTGAGTGAGTGGTTTACAAAGGAACACAAACATTTTTAGTGGCACCTAGTGGCCAGGTCTCATATTGCAACCGTTAGCTTTACCCAGTAGTAGTTTTTTCATTTCGTGTAAAGACAGAAATCTGAGCAGAAAATGTGTTTCAGTGCAGAAAACTCAGCAAATGTCTTCATGGTTTTTAAACATTTCAAAAATACTATCATTGATAAAAACATTTTTCACTTTGATTAAGTTGTTACTTTTTTCCTTAGACTGTAAACAAGGTTCAACTGTGTTTACAAACAGGGAAGTTTGACCTTTGACCTCTGATGAGGACACATTAGATTAATGGTTCTGTTTGTGACCTCGTCCTCGGCTCACACTGTTTCTGAAACTGATAAGAATCTGGGACACAGAGACAGGAGAGAGACAGACAGGAGAGAGACAGACAGGAGAGACACAGACAGGAGAGACACAGAGACAGG
>JAFBJR010000984.1:49333-63775 GCA_016785285.1 Brachirus orientalis | reverse complement strand
TGAAGGCAGAGCTGAAGGAAGAGAGAGAAGAACCTTACAAATGCAATGTAATAATTTGAAAAAGAAACTGGACTTGGAGCTGATAAAGACTGACATCAGAAGACAAACTGACCTAATGGAACAAGACGATAAGATATGGAAATCAAAGACTGAGCTACAAAATATGAAGGAGCAAACAAAATTTTCACAAACTGAAGAAATGCAAACTCAAAAACAAAATTTTGATAGAAAAAACAAGAAATTGACCTTTGAGAAAGGATATTCAAAGTCTGAGATATTGAGTAAAATGCTTGAATTATTCAAAACAGCCATTTCTTAGAGGAACCAGATGACATTTTAGATAGGTTTGTTTTTTTGGAAGTGTGGAAAGCACTACTTGGAGGTCAGCCATTTTGGCTTTTGATTCAAAGTAGATCTGTGTTATCCTTTTATTGCACCACTAAACAATTTTACAGGACACAACAATCCCAACACCTCAGTCACTGACCTGAAACCTCAACAGTTTTTAATTTCAATCACAATTGACATTGGACAAAACCTCACAGCACACAACAGCAAATGTACCACCACAGTCTAGGTTGCAAAATACTATTTTATACTCATTCCAAACAAAATGTCCACTTCAGTTTAAATATCAAGTTTTAAGTGTGTTTTCTGTTTGTTTTGGGCGGGTTTCTGTTGTACTCACGCCAGCAAACCGAATCCAGTCCAGTCCATCCATGAAGCCCAGCCCGGGTTTTGCAGTAGGTTTGTAGTGAGGGAGAGCTGTTGCAGCAAACAGATGAGAAACGACAACGAGACGTTAAAGCAGCGAATGTGATCGTTTCATTTAAGAGAGAAGTGACAAGGAGACAACTTTTGTCCGTGGACAAACAGAGAAAGTCGATGAAAAAGTAAAGTAAAGCAGAACTTACGTTTGAGATCTCCTCCGCAGCTCCTCACGCACCTGCTGCACTGGCGCGCGCACACACGGAAGTGGCTTTTTGTAAGAAATCTTGAAAATTGCCGCGAAACGGCCAGCCAATCAGAAAGCGAGGGTGTGAAAGTGGGCGCGTAGGGGGCGTGGTATATTATTAATACCTGATTAAAGAAAAAAAAAAAAAAAACAGGTGGCGTGTGACCACTGTTACTGCATTAAACATAAAGACATTAAACAGTAGTTTTAGCTGCTTTTGGGGTTTTTCTTGTACCTGGTTAAATGTTCAGCTCCATTTCTGTTTTTACCACCAAGAACTTCTTGTTTATATTTAACAAGTGTGAAATTTTACAAGAAGGTAAATAAAATAAAATTTAAAAAAAAATCATTGTCATTATTTTTGTGAGCATAACAGTATAAGTATAACATTATATTTCGAATATAATATACAATATTTCTGTATTAAAGTAGGTCAGAGAAAATATTGTTAATACTGTAAAGATGTTCATGTCTGTCCAAAGTTTATGTTGTGAATTCAGATGGCCAACATAAATGTGAAACAGTTGCAGGATGTGGTTTTCTGAGAAACTTACCCCAAAAGAAAGTTGCAGAAACTAAATCAGCCTGTCAGACTGTCTTGTACTAAGCGAGAACTTGTGATTAGCTGCACAGTAGCCCTTCTTAAGTAAAGAGATGACTAATATAATACAATTGTTGAACCATGTATCATAAAATAATGACATGTTCTTATGTGCTTGTCTTATATGCTTTTCAGTAGAACCTGTTGTTGGAAGAGAGTGTTTGATGATGACTTTTTTTTAAATATTATAGTTACACAACATAATAAATTTTAGGTCACCTAAGTGTGAAAAGATGTGATGGGAGATAAACATTTCTTATGTTCTTAGTGTATGATCCATTAAACTCCCAGCTCCCAAAACGGGAAGGAAAAATTATGTTAATTCAGAAAAACAGAGTTGAGGTTATTTTTAATGCAATGCTATAATGCCCATACTGTACAATTATTTCTCCATCACTTTATTGGAACATATCCTGAAAATATGGAGAAACACATATGCAGTTTGAAAATAACATCTTTTTCAGAAACAACAAACAAAAATGCTTGTATAATATCAAATATTTAGTGTGACCTACATTTACACTTGAACAATAACACAACCATGGCTCTTTAAAACCTGGAATGGAACCCTAATGTTATTGGTCAAACCTGTGTTTCTCCTACTATTTCATGCCAACAAATAGCTGCTGTGAAAAAGGTCTGTTATACCTGGTTTACTCAAGACATGTTGGAGCATTACATACACATGTTGCACAAGTTCAACTCATGGACAGGTTGATCATAGTATAAGACTGACTTTTAGTCACATCTTTTCAATCTAAACGCCAACGATCACAAAACTGACATAAAAGGGTTAGGATCCATCAGATTCAAACCAGACTTGGTTCAAACTAAACTCTGTGTATCAGAGTGAATCACACACTTACGTCTTCTCTTCTATGTGTTTTTCTAAGACTAAATAAATGAAAAAGTGTGTTGTTGTTTGTTTCATTTCAGGCTTTTCACAGGTTGATTTGAACCAAATTGCAATTTATGGTGCAACACTGCCACCTGCTGGACATGCAAGCCCAAGCAGAGACTCCAGTGGGCTGACAGTTGAACTTTGGTCCTGCAGTCTCTTCATCACCAGGCCCCGCGATATCAACAACACCCCCATTTGTCTCCTCCCCCTTTAATATCATGACCTTGTGTGTATGAACACATGAAAGTCGTCTGGTTGGTTGTTTCCATGTTGTTGTTGTCAGTGAAGCCACGTTGTTGGTTCACTGAACTGTTAGTTATTTATAACTAACAATTATAAATAACTGATGCTCGTTGTCATGGTCACAGGATTTTTCTGTGTGTAAATGAGCTGTGTGTGTGTGTGTGTGTTCACCACTTTATATTAGACACATGTGTCACGTTGCCAATTCTGCTGCTAATATCATTGATTTATTTATTTAGTGTGCAGTAATTGAATTTTATCATACATGAATAAAAAACATACAGAAGCAACCAGTATTCACCTACACGAATCAACAAATACCTAAACTAGTAGCTACATTTTTCTGAATTAAAGGGATAAATATTACTTTAAAAATAACCTCAGCTCTGTTTTTCTGAATTAACATCATTTTTTCTTCCCATTTTGGGAGCTGGGTTTAATGGATCATATGGTAAGAACAGAGAATTTTCTTTATCTCTCATCACATCTTTTCACAATAAAATGAATTCTGCTCTATAACTGTAACATTCAAAAAAAAATCTCTGTCTTCCATGAACAGGTTCTGCTGAAAAGCATATGAGACAAGCATATAAGAACATGTCATCGTTTTATGATAAATGGTTCAACGATTGTATTATATTAGTCATCTATTTACTACAGAAGAGCTGCTGTGCAGCTAATCACAAATTCTCTTTTGCATGTAATGGCGTCTCCCTCAAATCCAACAAGGTTCCTTAAGATAATATTTGCTTCTACTTCTGTAAATGATCCAACTGTAAATTAAATTAGCTTATTGTTTCAGACTAACTTAGTTTCTTCTTTTTGAAACTTTCTTTTGGCGTAAGTTTCTCAGAAAAAAATGTGGTCTTTATCCCCCAAAATTTAATTTTAACAAATAAAAAGTCTCATTCAAGTTGCTCCATAGTTTTTACCCCTCATAAGTTCTTTTTGTGAAACACATCCTGAAACTGTTTCACATTTACAGTATGTTGGTCCTCTGAATTCACACATAAACTCTGGACAGACGTGGACTTCTTCACTGTTATTAACAATGTTCTTCTTCTTTAGTACACTCTGACCTACTTTAATACAGAAATATTGTATATTATATTCAAAATATAATGTTATACTTATACTGTTATGCTCACAAAAATAATGACAATGATTTTTTTTTTTAATTTTATTTTATTTACCTACTTGCAAAATTTCACATTCTTAAATATAAACAGGAACAGAAAACAGAAATGGAGCTGAACATTTAACCAGGTACGACGAAAACCCCAAAAGCAGCTAAAACTACTGTTTAATGTCTTTATGTTTAATGCAGTAACAGTGGTCACACGCCACCTGTTTTTTTTTTTTTTTTTTCTTTAATCAGGTATTAATAATATACCACGCCCCCTACGCGCCCACTTTCACACCCTCGCTTTCTGATTGGCTGGCCGTTTCGCGGCAATTTTCAAAATTTCTTACAAAAAGCCACTTCCGTGTTTCCGCGCGCCAGTGCAGCAGGTGCGTGAGGAGCTGCGGAGGAGATCTCGAACGTAAGTTCTGCTTTACTTTACTTTTTCATCGACTTTCTCTGTTTGTCCACGGACAAAAGTTGTCTCCTTGTCACTTCTCTCTTAAATTAAACGATCACATTCGCTGCTTTAACGTCTCGTTGTCGTTTCTCATCTGTTTGCGGCAACAGCTCTCCCTCACTACAAACCTACTGCAAAACCCGGGCTGGGCTTCATGGATGGACTGGACTGGACTGGATTCGGTTTGCTGGCGTGAGTACAACAGAAACCCACCAAAAACAAACAGAAAACACACTTAAAACTTGATATTTAAACTGAGGTGGACATTTTGTTTGGAATGAGTATAAAATAAAACCTGGATGGAGTTTACAAGTTTGACTGTACTGGTACTACTAAAGATGACAATAAAACAAATGACTCCAGGTTAAAGTAATATTTTAAAAAGGGTGTACCCAGAAAAGTGGCCTGAGTGAAGAAAGGTGTCACTAAGTGATGAGGAATAAAAATCTTCATGCAAGTATTTTGTTACCAAGGAAAACGAAATGGCTGAAAACTGAGTCCTTGAGTGACATCTAAACAGAGTGAGGGTTCAGGTTGTTGACTGTGGTGGTGGTTGTAGACTTAAACAGATGTTTCTATTCTATTCAATTAGTCTTTTTTTGTGGCTAAAATCAGTTTTTCCTGTAGTCCCCACTAGGTGGTGTGTTTCAATATGTGTGAATATGTATACATGGCTTCAGAATTGTAATTGTATTGTCAGAATGACTAAAGACTGTAAGAAATACATAAAAACATGCAAATCAAATTGAAATTGTGCTAAACTGAATTTCTCAGAAATTTAATTGCTAACATTATCTTAGCGACAACTGACTGGCAGTTGAGGTACTGGATTATATTTTAGCGGAAGTTGTAATTGACGCTTCATGTATATACTGAACTGGTCTGCCAGAAAATACCCTAAATACCCAGGCTAAAAGGATGTATATCGCCACCTAGTGTAGTGGAGTCGAACACAATTCACTCAATTCTTGGGTTCCGTCCTCTCCGGCTTGTCTCTCACTCTCGTCAGTCGATGAGTTCTCTGAACACTTGGGGCGACGTTGCGCTCCAGAGCTGCAGACGTCACAGGCTGAGTCCCAATTCACGGGTGTGATTGCGGATGTGGGCAAGTCACAAACTAAAGAAGAAGCTGAACCACATGTATTTTAGCTGTCCATTGTTGTCTCAGTGAGTGGTTTACAGACTTCAGTTTCTTGTTGGAAACGTCTGTATAACAGTGAGATATAGATGTGAACATATTCTTAAAATATCATAGACTAACATAGGTTGCAGTTTGTGTCACTTTAAAAACCACCCACTCTCCCACACCAAAGTCCATAGAGAAAATCAGCGATTTTAGCTCGTGTGGTCAGTTTGTGTCACTGAGGTAAAACTGAACAAAGGATTTCAAACACCGAATTCACTAAAATACCACATTTGAACTTAGTGATGGAGGCAGCAGTGGATCAACAACTCCTGTGTGCTGTGATGTAAAATCACTGATTTTCTCTATGGACTTTGGTGTGGGAGAGTGAGTGGTTTACAAAGTTCCTGTTGGAAGTCTGTCTAACAGTGAAATAAAGACGTGAACATGTTCTGAAGGACATTGTTGACTTGATCTTTTTGAAGACCTAATATAATATTCACACTCATAAACAGTGTAGCAACATGCTGAAGGATAAAATTGAACAGTACAACTGATTTACTGTGAAACAGATATGATGACACAAGTGCAAGAAACAGTCACAGCAGCAGTGTTTTCTGCGGTGGATAAGCGGGTTGGATGTGCTGTCGTCCCGTCTCTGCAGGACAAGTTCAGTCACCCTGTGGAGAGTCTGGCCCTGACGGTTGATGAGGTCATCGATGTGGCCGTCCACCTGCCTCCTGTGTAAAAGGTATAACAAAAAATGTCTTCAATTATGAGGAAACAATTATCGCAATATAATTTTCTTCAATGACATTATCACAAAAGTTCTTTAGCAGTCGTGTCAAAGTAATTTTTAAACTGATACATTTACTAATTGGATAATTTAGATTAGCAGAAAGTTTGATGTTTTTCAACTCAACCAAATGACAGAAGCGATAATCCGAGACAGTTTAAGCACAAGATTATGTTACTTTTTGCGTTTCTTTTATTTTTTTAAATCAGCTGCTGGAACGTAGGCGATGCTTGAAGCTGACGTTTGGTTTCACTCGTCGAATTTAGACGTTGAATGAGGATTCGGGTGAAACAAAGCCAGTCTTTCACCGACCTGGTTTATAAAAACCTACAGGAAGAAAAATGCTGATTATATAACTGTATGGAGATTAAATAAAATTGGAAAAACTCATGAGTGTTTGTCTTGTTTTCTGGTCTGTCTGTGGCTCTTGCAGTGCAAAGGTAAATGATGTTATTAATAATAAACTCAAGGATGTAAATTCATAATTTCTGATTCATGAAATGTTTGGGGGATTTTGTATCAAAAGTGATTGTGTGCTGACGTCAGATTCTGTTTTTTGTTGTTGGTGACTCAGGCATCGTGGTGGGTGTTGTTTCTCTGTACCTTGTATTTCATGGTTTGTTTGCTGTGCCTCACTCGTGTTGCTGTGATTTTTCATGATGTGACTTAACTTTTAAAGGTCACTCACTTCAGGATTTCTCCAACTGTTTTTGAAAATGTTTTTGACCTAAAATTGCCTGTTTCACAGCACCTTTTCCAAAAAGTTGAGCTGCTGGTCTACTGCTGCCTCGTGTGGTCAGTTTGTGTCACTGAGGTAAATCTGAACAAAGGATTTCAAACCCAGAATTTCACATAAGACATTTGAACTTAGTGATGGAGGCAGCAGTGGATCAACAACTCCTGTGTGCTGTGATGTAAAATCACTGATTTTCTTAATGGGGTTTTGTGTGGGAGAGTGAGTTAAACATCTTTTTACTGTTACACTTGGGTCCATGAGAAGAAAGTTGTTGTAGTTTTAGGTAAATTAAGTGAGGCATGTCCAGGGATGCATTTTTAAATTATTATTTAAAAGGGAGGTGGAGATTTCTGGGAAAGAAATGCTGCTCTGTTGCTCAGGTGGTGAAGACAAACCAGTTGTGCCAGGCTGTTGTCAGACTCGGAGAACAACTTGATAAGCTGAGTGAAATGTGATACTTTACCATTTCTGAGTCAGCTATGGCAGCACACGCTGGCCTCGTCTTTTGTTCCCTCCTGCTGATCGTCTCTGCAAAAGAAAGAAAAGGTAAGATGTCCAGCATATCCAGAAAATGTGGACAGAACCCAGAATAAATTAAGATTAACCATAAATGGCATTTATACATGAGAAGCTCAGTATTTCGTGTGAACAAGCTGCTGAGTAAAACAAAACTCCAGTCAGGGTCGCTGTTTCTGATGTTTAAGTGAAACCTGCTGCAGAGCAAGTACAAGTCCAGTGGTCAGCAAATGGTGGCTCATTGGCCAAAAATGGCCCATCCAGCATCAGTGCTTGGGCCAGCAGATCATTTCAAAAACCTTCTAATCCTAACCAAAGCTTTTAATCTGGAAAAGTATGATTCAAAGAGATTTTTCTGCTATAGTTTAGTTAACTGACATACAGTACATTTAGTTTAAAAAGTATAAATAAAACACTACTGTTGTGATGGGTAGCCAAGATCAGAGAGTAAAATAACTATTAGCATATGTTAGCCTCAAAGAAGGAACAGTAATTTTGCACAGTAATTATCAGTACAAAGAGGGGAACTTAGTTTGTTAAAAGCTTTTTTGATTTTAGTTTCCATGTTTCAAACACATTTGTGTCTTAAAACAGTCTTTGTCACAAGTTGGTGATTAAAAAAACTGTCCACATTATCACCAGGCCACTATTGTTCACCCTGAAATGTATTAGTCTTTGCTTGAAGATACAATATTTTGGCCCGAAATTCAATTGCCCTAGGTCAAATTTACTTGCCGACCCCTGTCTGAGGCCATCCATTCCAGTGCAATTCATATAATTTCATAAAAGTGGATTTATGTAAAATATATTGACCTTTTAGTGTTTCAATCACTTTTTTGCAATCACAATCAAAAACATTGGAGAGCATAGTTGCCAAATTTTCCAAGATATAGAAACACAGAGCTGCACTTTTACCTGGTGTTACACTGAAAATATTTTATGCTATTTTTATCAAAATTTTCCTTTATTTGTTGGTACAGTGGATTATCTGTAAAGGATAAGAGCAGCCTGAACAGAATGGTGGGGGTGCTCTCCAAGATAATTGGGATAATTCAACAGACGTGTTCCTCCAAAAAATTTAAGTTAAATTTGTGACTATATTGGCTGTAACATTGATATCAGTAAAACTGGTACTTTAATTTAACATGTTATAGCAAAAAGACCCAGGTTCACGAACCAATCTGAATGTGTCCTCTGTTTTCTGTGTTTCCAGAGTTTACGATCACTTGTCAAACGTCAACGGACTGTGCGCTCCCCTGTCAATTCCAGTCTGACGGCAAAGGTGCGAGGATCATGTGGTACAAAAAGAAAGCCGTGGTGAGCTGCACGCGTTACGGCAACACCAGCTTCGTGGTTGGCCACAACTCCCCGGCCGATAAGTACAAAGGGAGGACGGGGCTGTTCGCAGACCAAGTCCTGGAGGGAAACGCAACACTGATGCTGAAGAACGTCACTCCGAATGACGAGGGGAAATACTTCTGCATCACAATGACCAAACCTCGCACTGATGAATCTGGAATCATCTCTCTTGTTATAGAAGGTACAGGCTTTTGTTTTCTTATATACTGTGTGTGCTATGGTGTTTTTGATCACTAGTAGTGCTGTGAATTCTTCAGATCAAATTAAACGTAGAATTTGTAAGGTTGCCTGCAGTCTTAAGTTTAGTTAACCACAACATAATTGTGCTTCCAAAGCTAAAGTTCAGTTCTCATCCAAGAGGCTTTTTCAGGTTTCATCCAAGAGGCTTCTCCAGGACTTCAGAAGTTCAGTTTTCATCCAAGAAGCTTCTTCAGGTCTTCAGAATTTCAGTTTTCATCCAAGAGGCTTCTTCGGGTCACCAGAAATGAACTTCTGAAGACCCAAAGAAGCCTCTTGGACAAGAGGTGAAACTCAAGCAGATGACTATGACCTGAATGAGTAAGAATAGTAATAACAGCCAGTGTCATGGTCATTCATGTTGCCGCTTCACATCCAGCTTCACCTCGAACTCTTACAATTTCAACATTGTTACTATTGGCTCTTTACCTTTGTAGGTCCGGTGCGAGAGGTGGACATTGAGTTTGGTGGCAGTGTGGTCACCTGTGCAGCTGAAAGCATCTACCCAGCTCCGACTCTCACCTGGTCTACGGATCCTCCAACTGAAGCTCAACTCCTCAAGAGCAAAACTAAGACCCATAAAAACAAACTGGGCTTCTACAACATTCAGAGTTCCTTGAAGCTAACGGGAAACTTATACAGGGGTCATACTTACATCTGCAACATAGCTAATGACGTCAACAACAAAACAGCTTTTCTGAAACATGAAGGTAATTCAGATCAGAATCTCAGGTCAGAAGTTTTCTTTTTGATTCATGAAAACCAACTTACCCTTTGTCTGTAGCCTCAGTTGTTGCACCTGAAGATGGCAGTGTGACGATTTTCTGCAGTTTGCCTTACACAACTCTTCCGAGCTATAATCTCACCTGGAGGTTCGGACGCTCCAATGTAATTGCATCAATGAATGTTGTGGATCAGAGGTCGCAGGTGGAGATCCGGGATCAGTGGAGGCCTTGTGTCATCGGCAACTTCTCATTTTTGAATGGCCTGCAGCTCCAGAGCGTGACATCAGAGCACCAGGGACACTACACCTGTGAGGTCAGCACACCCAAGGAGATGTTCATCACGTGGACCGAAGTCAACATCATCGAAGGTAACTACCCCAAAGATACCAGAAACATGGAACAAGTCCTTTACCGGGTCACATAGCTGTTTTTGAGAAGCACCATAAGATAATTCTTGGGTGTGTTCACACTAGCCTGGTTTAGTGAGATTAAAATTAACTCTGGTGCATTTACCGGTTCATTTGGGAGAAGGGAGAACCAGAAGGAGAACCCGGCAGGTCCCAAGTCTTCCTCATCAGCAAAGTGCCACAAAATCGCCAACTCGCCATAGAACCTCTTTCCACCCGCGGGCAGTAGTATGAGAATGAGGGCAACACCTGTGGCTCAGGAAGAGGGACACCATTAAACCATATAAGTCCTCAGAACTTTTCAGTGGTTCTCCTCCCGGTTCTGTCAGTTTCACAGATGTTCAGTGTTGATAAATAGATGAGGTTGAGCTCTATGCAACTTTTTAACTCATATTTACATTTGGTGTCAAATTTGTGCGTTTCAGAGTCAATCCAGTACAAGTACATCTTTATCATCGTTGGACTGATATACCTGTTGTGTCTGTCGTACGGAGCGCTGGTTATTCTTGGATGTAAAAGTGAGTTGTTTTTTTTTATCCATTGGGTTTGCATCATATCATACTTGGAATTGAACATTGTCTTGTTTTAACATGAAATCTTGTGTTATTACGCAATACAGATTAATTTCTTTGTTTTTCCTGGCTTTGACTCATAACATTACTTTTTACTCTTTTACAGTCAGAACACTGAATAAAGCAAGACAAGAGGAGAGCAGAGAAGAAACCTCGGTGAGTTTAAATGCCGAGGAAGAGAATGGCGGTTTGGCAGCTGACACAGCCGACACAGCCGACGCCAACGACAAAGGAAAAGAGTGAAAATTACAATTTTTTGGGGGGAGTATTTCTCGCAAAAATGTGATTTGAATATTCAGTGGTATAGTCAAAACATGAGAGCTTGTGAGAGGAATGTAGGGTTTACAGCATGTTGAGTATGACCTAGATGTATGGAATTGGATTTGTGTTGATATCATGTAACACTTTATGAATTGAGCAAACAAATCAATCACCAAATCAAAATACACAAATTGCAAACAAAATATTGATTTAATCATTCAAAATTATTGTATTTTATTTGATTTAAAATACACTGTTTTCAATAATTTTGTTCTCCAAACTCCATCTGGACATTTCTATGTCAAAAATGATCTGACAAATGTTAGCTACTAACAATTATTTTACAAAATAAAACTTTGTATATTTCTCTCATTTGTTGAACAAAAGTTTAGTTCTCTATGTAAACATTTAACCAGTGAACAGAAGCGAAACAACCAAAACCACACGTATCATTTAAAACAAACACTTGTGGAATTGATGTCCTGCATTCCTGTTTGTAATAATCTGATCAGACCAGTCCGATGACTCGTGATGCCAAAGCTTTAAACTGCAGCAGAGTTTAAACCTGTCACTCCATTTTCCCACAGACTTTAAACATTTATTTTAAACATAGTTAATTTATTTTAACTACAAATATTAAAATGGAAAGTAAATTTAAGGTGACAAAAGTTCAATAGCTAAAAGGCTAAACCTTAACATTCAACATACACCCTATATAACAATGTATTCAAAATGTATTTATTGAGTAAAATAAATAATGTTTAAGGAACTGAGAGATGGTCACCATCTGTTTTATACCAACAGGAAACTGAAGTTTGTAAACCACTCACTCTCCCACACCAAAGTCCATAGAGAAAACCATTGATTTTACATCATAGAATGCAGGAGTTGTTAATCCGCTGCTGCCTCCATCAGTAACTTCAAAATGTCTTATTTTGTGACTTTGGCATTTTAAATCCTTTGTTCAGATTTACCTCAGTGACACAAAGTGACCACACGAGGCAGCAGTAGACCAGCAGCTCCTGTGTCCCTGTGAGGAAAAATCACAGATTTTCTCTATGGACTTTGGTGAGGGAGAGTGAGTGTGAGGAAAAACCTTAGTTTCTTCTTGGAAAAGTTTAACAGTGAGACAAAGACGCGAACATATTCTTGAGATAAAAAAAGGGGTTTAATATGATACTTCTGATGTCCTGTTCTAAATAAGACATGCTCCTGTTTACGATAAGCAATTATTTTTGCTGTTTATTAAAACAGATGCTAATGAATTTTTTTTTATTAAAATATATATAAATATGAACTTAGCAAATAAATCAAAATATGTCTACTGAGTGTAAATGTTTATTTAAACCACACAAATAAAATTAAAATAGCGATATAATGACAACTATACATTATACGAAAAAAAAATCAATCAAAAGTAATAAAGAGACAACAAGTCACATGACCAGTGATGTGTTAGTGTGTTAGTGTGATTCCCTGTTAGAGCAGACGGGGGTTCTCCTCTCTAGTCGTGTTTGTCTCCTTGGAAAGGCAGAGGCAGTGGGTGGTTACAGATTCCCATCAGGAAGATGACGATGGTGCCGAGCGTCATGACTGGAGTGATCAGGAAGAGACAGAGGCGATCCACGGTCCGAGCGATTCCGCTCCAGTTATGCTTCTCCTGATAATGTACAAACCATTTATTTGTGATTCATAGATCTGCCAAGACAATATCACAACCTCTACTAATTACCCAAGTAACTGCCAAGACCAATATCACAACCTCAAGAAGTTAACTATACTGATATCGCAACCTTGAGTATTTACCGATATCCCAACCTTGTGTATTCACTGTTATCACAACCTTGAGTATCTAGCAAGCTCGATATAACCTCAAGTACTACTGATCGTCTTATTACAATGTTGAGTATCTACTTAGCTACTGATACCAATATCATAACCTCTACTAATTACCAATATCGGTATTACAATGACAGGTACCTACTGATATCACAACCTCAAGTAACTACCAAGACCCATATCACAACCTTGAGCATCTATAATATCATAACCTTGAGTAGCTACTGATAGCAATATCTGAACCTCGAGCGGCTAATTATACCGATATCGCAACCTTGAGTATTAAACAATACTAATATCAAATCATTCAGAGTCTAGCGAGACCAACATCACGACCTCAAGTACATACTAAAAGCATTATTACCATGTTGAGTATCTACTGATATCACAAGTAACTGCCAAGAAAGATATCACAACCTCAAGAAGCTTACTATATCGATATCGCAACCTTGAGTATCTACTGATATAATCTTGAGTATCTACCAATACAAATATCACAACCTCAAATAACAACCAATACCAATATAACAACCTTGAGTGTCATATATACATACACTCACAGTATCTATCTATCTATTGATAGTGATATGAGAATATCAGTCTCTTGTCTAGTTTTCGGTCTGTTTTTTGTCATTTTAAGGAACATTACAGTGTGAAAGTGGAAGCAGATTTAGAGGCTAGTTTTCTAGACAAGAAACTTTTAATTAATTTAAGAATATTTTTAGTCGGGCAGTTTTTTTTGCAGTGCAGCTCTGAGTTTGTGTTAAGAGTATGCTGTTAAACTCAAAACTGCAAACGAAATGGTAAAAAAATGTTGCTTTTCGACAGTGACATTTGCAGACTTGGGTCCCCACTAAAGAGTGAGTACATGTCTTCACCTTAAAATGGAGTCATTCCTAAAGGAAATAAATTAATTAAAAAAAGATGGAACACAAACTTATTTTGAAATTCTAGGGATTTTTGTGGTACAATGATTAACTTGAAAGAAACCCAAAAACGTGGTGGTGTGTGTATTTTACTGCTTATCTCGATAAAAAGTGCTTTCAGTGGATTGATTATGATTAATTACTATTATCAGGATAATCGTGAATGGGTAAAACCAATAATATGACTTGAAAATGTTGACTCGCAAACAATTATTTTCAGTCTTTTAATCTGTTGATTATTTTCTCCATTAATCAATTAGTTGTTTGGTCCAAAAAATATCAAATAAATATTGATCGGTGTTTCCCAAACCTGAAATTACAATTTTGCCAAATATCTCCAAAAATTAAATTTATTCAGTTTTAATAATTAAGCTGAAACATTAGAGACATTAAATTAAAACACTTACACCAGCCCTAATACAGTCCTAGTATTCTTTAGCTCTCCCTGCCACAAGGGGGAGCTGCAAATTCACCAGTCGTTCCAGAACCTCTTGATTTATAATTTAATTAAGATTCTTGTTTTTTATTAAATAATGTATCATAAAATTTGTGATGCAAAAAAACAAAACGTAACGTAAAAGGTGATTTTAATGCATTTTAGAAACGTACTGTATGTATATTTTTTGAGGAAGGGTAAATAAATAAATAATATCTCAATATAT
>JAFBJR010000984.1:34544-49277 GCA_016785285.1 Brachirus orientalis | reverse complement strand
GGACACAATGTTTCAGGAAAACAACTTATTTATTTGCTGTAAACCTCATCATTGGAGTGTAAATTCAAAGACTTAATATGAAACATAAAATTTAACTACAGCGTAGAAAAACTCTACTCTGGGTAAAAAAACAGTCCGCTGTTAAAGCAGCATTTTTATATTTTTAGTATTCTGAAAATAAAGTACAGTATTTTATTTGGATACATGATGTGGCTGCTGTATTTTGGATTTTACACATTTATTACTATATATTAGTATATATTTAAGTCATTGTTTGGTTTTACCCTCTTCGTCCACTCTGTCATGACGTGTGTGCTCGGTGTCCTGAAGTGCAGGTTGAGAACGATCACACAGTTCAGCACGACCACGGTGACCAACACCATGATGAACATCAAATACCTGTAAACACACAGCTTCATTTAG
Organism: Brachirus orientalis; assembly: GCA_016785285.1. Lineage (NCBI taxonomy): Eukaryota > Metazoa > Chordata > Actinopteri > Pleuronectiformes > Soleidae > Brachirus > Brachirus orientalis. Next base: position 48,854 of record JAFBJR010000984.1, on the reverse strand, counting down.
GTTTTCTGTGTTGTTTTCTACTGAAGAGAACAAGCTAAATAAGGAAATACTTCATGGTTTGTCACTTTAACATCAGTTAACATCCGTATCATGGTTTTAAACAGCTCATACAAGAAAGCTGAGTTTATTTTGAAGAAGGAATCGCACAAACTTGGAGGTAAAAACCTCTCTTTTGTGGAGGAGTAACAGTGTGTGTGTGTGTCACTTACTTAACAATAAGCGGCACAGACAAGGACGTTTCCGGAAGCCTTTGAGAAATCAGCAGCAGGAAGACAGACTGAGCCAAGAGAATGGAGATTGACAAGGTCATCTTCTCACCACCTATATACACAAACACACACGGAGAGAAGAAACCGATGTGTATTCTTTCAATAAAAACAGAAATCAAGAATTAAAATTCTAACTACATCTGTGGCAGAATTCTCAATGAGGAATTTTCATTTTTTTTTCCCATTTCAGTATTTAAGTTTGGGTCATTTGTTAAGGTTGTTGCGTACAAGGTACAATTCAATTAATTATTAAACAATTGTCAGTCTTTTTGAGTGTTAATAATTAAAAGAAAAGATGGCTGCCAGCACAGCAGGGACACAAGGGTAAAAAAGAGATTTTTCCATTAAACAAAATAACATCTCGAACCAAACATTATTTAGACCTGCTTTTAAGTCTAAAACATTTTAATACATTTGCCACCTATTCTCATTGTAAGACAGACTTTTCCAACAGGAAATTGAAAATTGTGTCATAAAGTAAACTTCTCACTCTCCCACACCAAAGTCCATAGAGAAAATCAGTGATTTTACATCACAGCACACAGGAGTTGTTGATCCACTGCTGCCTCCATCACTAAGTTCAAATGTCTTATGTGAAATTCTGGGTTTGAAATCCTTTGTTCAGATTTACCTCAGTGACACAAAGTGACCACACGAGGCAGCAGTAGACCAGCAGCTCCGGTGTCCCTGTGAGCTAAAATCACTGATTTTCTCTATGAACTTTGGTGTGGGAGAGCGAGAGGTTTACAAACTTTCCTGTTGGAAAAGTCTGTCTAACAGTGAGATACAAATGTGGAGGATGTACGTAGATTTTATTAGGCGAGTGGCTAAAATCAGCTTTTCCCTGCGTCCCTTCTGGCAGCCATGTTTTCATTGTCTCAAGTGAGTTGAAAAAAACCAAACTATCCCTTAAACATGTCGACTCTTTACCGACTGTCAGCAGGCAGGTAGTAGATGAGCGAGGCCAGGAAGGAGATGAGGACACAGGATTATGATGTTGACGATGTAGAAGAGAGGCCAGGTAAAAAGTGACATCCTGGTGCTTGTTGCTCTCCATGGGAATGAGTTTGTACGTGTTCCTCTTGGCCGGCCCGTGGATGATCTCCCACTCACCGTTTTCTGTGTTGGAGCAAAGTCGGAAACAAAAGAAAACCAGGAGAATGAGAATGAGAGGCGTCTAAGTTGACGTTGGAGTCCAGAATCAAGGCTAACTGGCTCTACATCAGGGTCAAACTTGAGATTTTTCCCAGACTAGAATAACGTTACCATCATTAAGTTGACATTAACAGGTCATTACCTGAGTCATGCTAGAACTGTATTCATTAGTTATACAACCACACTTCATAAACTATCTGAACTATTCCCTTTAAATGCACGATGTGTAGAATTAAGCGACATTTATTCGTAAAGTTTCACATAAATTGCAAGTGTATGAAGTTAGCAGTTAGTTTGTCCATTGTGGGCTACTGTAAAAAAATGTGGTGCGTCCATAGACCCGACGCTGGTCCTCATCACATGATTGTAAAGTTACATAAAATTAAGTGTTTCATTGATTTTAACACACTGGACCTTTTAAGTACAAGTTAAGGAATGATTAATATGAATGTTAGGTCCCCTTAAGAATTAAGTGTTTGTATGCAGCTGGTCTTCCTCATGCTGTGGGGACCTAAATCTGTCTCCACACTCACATTATGGGGACTTGTCTTCCTTATGGGGACAAAAATCAAGTCCCCATAACATAAATGAGCAGTAGTAATTATGGTTAAGGTTAGAGCAAGTGTCCAGGAAATGAATGAAAGTCAACATGTCCTCTGAAGTCATGGAAACCAGTGTGCGTGTGTGTGTCACCTGTAAAACTGGCAGGGTCAATGATGATCCACTCCACTGTCCACTTACTGGTCTCGTCCGCCTCTTCCTTCAGCAACATTCTGATCTCCTTAGCGTTGTAGGTCAAAGAGCTGCAAAGCAACATGGGAAATTAAGTTAAGTGTCAATGTGTGTGTGTTCCCTCTCACGTGAACTTGAGCGTGCAGTTCTGCCAGTCCAAGTGGAAGTAGTTGATGTGATGGAGCAGGACGAGTGGAAGATGGCGGCACAATAACAGAGACCAGAGGGATCCACCCGCATGTTGGAGTAATATGCCACCTCGAACTGAGCGTCGTTACGGGTGAGTTACATTTACCAGGGTCATTTCACAGTCCTTTACAGTCCTGTAGCTGGACTGGGTTTGCCTTTCACAGCCCGGGTCAGTGATTTGCTTCTGAAACACCATTAGTTATCTGTAACTAATCTGTAATCTGGGTCAGATCCAGATTAAATTTAGTCTGATGGTAGACTTTCTGCTCCGACATAGATTTTTAAATTTACCAAACAATGGAATTGAATATTGCATCATGGAAATAAAGACTTTTGTTGCTACATTTAATATTACCAAAAACATTACTCACGTGGCCCAATTTTTTTTTTTTCTTTTTTTTTTAAAAAACACAATTTTCAAAAAAGTTTCAAAAATAAATTACTTATAGTACAAAAATGTAGTGTAACAAAGCCGTCTCTTTTAAAAACAAATGTTATGAAATTCAAATAAAAACAAACCCTAACCCTAACCCTAACAGCAAAGAATGTTTAAAAATATAAATAAAAGTGAATATCACTTGTTTCCCAGAACAGTCTCTGGCAGCCAAACCATATTGGACATCAGACGCAGCATCTCAATCCCGTCAAACTCTGACACGTTCCAAGACAGCCGGTAATCTGTCCACGTCTGGGACACACACACATACACACAAAGCTTTCATCTTTGCTTTTGAACACTAATAGTGTAGATTAAATATGGAGGAACCGTGCTGTCAACATGTAACATACGTGATCGAGCCATACGTTTGTCAGCAGTGTCTCGTCGGCTTCTTTCTGCACATGAAGGACAACAAACAAAATTATTTCTCCGTTTTGTATTTTTCTGTTTACAGATTAATTTTGCACCAAATTGTATATCGAAGAATTGTCACAATACACTGTTAGGATTTACACTGGGCATGTATGAACCATAAAAAGGAGAGCGGAAGCCAGGTTGAAAAGAGTATTAAAAAAAAAAAAAAAAAAAAAAGAATAGTGCGCAGTATTTATTTACAAAAGGTACAAAAACAAAACTAAATGAGCCAACGAAAGGTAACAGGAGACTGAGGAGACAGACAGGCTGGCTGGGCGAGGATCTCCCGGGAAAACTAGAAAAAGGGGAAAAGACCACATGTTAAAAAACGGAACAAAAGGAGCATAAGGACGAGCTGATCAGAGTAACAAGTGGTGTGATAGAGTACCGGGTAACAAGTGAGACGCGCTGACACCTGCTGCCAGAAGGAACCAGCTGATAAAGGCTGGGAGGGAATCAGGGAAATGAGCAGCAGGTGTGTGTGAGGAGGACCTCCGCCCAGCAGCCTGGTCAAGTCTCCTGAAATGAAAAGGCAGAGACAGTGTTGCACAGGAAACAAATGTCTTAACAAAATAAAAGACAGGAAGCAGGGGAAACTGGACCCTGACAGGAAGCAGGGGAAACTGGACCCTGACAGGAAGCAGGGGAAACTGGACCCTGACAGGAAGCAGGGGAAACTGGACCCTGACAATACACATTCTATGATCTGATTATACAGATTTTATGTGTTTTTAAACTGTGATTATTGCACAAGAAAATACACAAAATAAGAAATAGGAAAAAAGGAAGTGGACAGTACAGTTAAGGGAGAAAAGGCAGAAACATTAATGCACTAATATAAATAAAAAATACCCTTACCCTAACCTTAACCATCACAACTAGATGCCAAACACTAACCCTTACCCTAATCCTAACCTAAACTGAATTCTAACCCTAACCCTACCCTAACCCATCTCACCCCCTCACTCTAACCTCAAGACTCTCCTTTCCTCTTTCCTTCCCCTCTTCTTCTAGGTGTGCTTGGGAGTGGGGGCTTCTGGAACTGACACACACCCAGGCCAGTGCCCGCCCGGAATCTCAATTAGACACAATCCATCTCTCACCCTAACCTTGCCCAGAGCCGGGTGTGTGTTGGTGCTGGCAGACAGGCAGCCCCCCTCTCTTTCTTCAAAGCCCCTCTCGGGTTTACCGTTTTTTCTTCAAAAATAAATAGGAATAAAAAAAAAAGACACTTGATTTTAAACAAAAAAATAATAAATATTATTCAAAATTACTATATTCATAGTATATTACTTAAGTCCATATGAACACTACATTGTATAATTATTTGACAGAATAAACAAATGTCCCCTTGGGTGGGATACACAGGATAACATTACAAATTAACAAGAAAAGGTACCATGAGACTTGCATGGGGTTATTAACGTACGATTTTATAATCTTAAATAACCCATGTGATCACTATAAATATGGTCCAGCTCCTCTCAATATCCTCAGTATATCTATTAGGTTCAAAACTATGGCATATATGATGAACAACACTTCTCCTTTGCTTTTCCTGTCAATGTATAGCTCGTGCAAGACTCTTCTATTTAGGGTGATTTACTGCCATCTGCTGGGGGGACCAGCACCTTACATTGTTGGGTTGGAAGGGGGAGGAAAACATTTTTCCCCCAGAAAACTGCCCCCTCTTCCTCCAGTCAGCCATTTCCACCATTTTCCCTCTGATGAAGCAGGACCCCTGCAAAACCTTAGAAGCAGAATCTGTGCCAGGGAGAAAATCCCCCACCACTTTTTAAATTAATTTGAATTTTACAAGGGGTACGTTTCCCCCCATTTATAGAATTTTAAACAAAAATTAATAAAAGTTAAGTTTTATTCAGTGCGGGCCCACTTAGCAGGACTCACAGGCCCCTCCATTTTCCTTTGGAGAGGACCTCATTACCTTGGCTGGCAGCAGGAGACCATGTTTTTTCCTCTGACTCCGTCTTCCCTTCGGGGACAACGATATCCTAAGTGTCACCAACAGGATACAGGAAACAAAAATGGACTGACCAGGACAGAGGAACTCACTCGCCATGGGCCAGGAACACCACCGTAACCAAAACTGGGAGGCAGCCACAGGACAACCAGGTGGGCCCCCACACACACACACACACACACACACACACACACACACACACACAGGATGTGGGTATCCGGGCCTCGGCCCAGACAGGGGCAGGGGAAGATGGCATGGTCCAGAACCCCCAAATCTACACACACACACAAAATACATATGAAACAGACCCACACAGGAATAGAAGAACACACTTACAACCATAACACACAGCCTACCATTAGGCAGGCTTTAGATATGAACACATATCTAAAGCCTATACACAATAATCAAAGAGGCAATACAAACAGGCCAATATCCACCAGGAATGTGCAGACAGATTAAGAGATCGACACAATTTATTAAACCCTCCTCACCCACTACTGAACTACATGAAAAGGTTAAACAACACAAACCAGTGGATGAGCAACAATATGAACATATTAAAAGAACATTATGACACCAAAATACAGGCACTGATTAACACACCATTTAGTGATCTAGGCTTCACTGTAGCTGGGAACTGGGCCACTAGAAGGTTTAGACATAAAATGAAGCCAGACACAATAAACAAAGCCCGTTCGCTGTTTATTAATAACGGCAACCGTCTCTCACCGGCTCCTTCCTCTTCTCCCTCTTCTTCCCCTTCTCTCCCTCCTTCTCCATCTAGCAGTGTCTCCTTTTCCTTTTCAATTTATTCCTCTTCTGACTCCATACAGGCAGATGCCCAGCAGGAGGAAGGGGACGGGGCTCCAGGGGGGGACGCCTGCACCTGAGGAACAGGGGGAGTTTCCACCCTTGCCTGTTACAGAAAATGACAGTGTCTCATTGCAAACTAACCAATATCCTGCATGCACAAAAATCACTATAATATAAGGACAAATGGTCCAACAGAAACTATAACACCAAGAGGTAGGGCAGCCATTTAGGCACTGCCACACTCACCTACTACAGGCACTGGTAGGAGACGTAGACTCTCCTCCTCCGTTCCTCCTCTGGATGCACACGGCCCCTCCGGGACTATCAGACCCTCAAAAACTAACCAGTTAACTGGACATTCTCTCCCCTCCTTTCCTCATAGAACCTGCAGGCAGAACCAGGGCTACTCAGGTGGACCCCAGATGGCTGATCGACCTATAACACAGCATCAAACAATAACAGCATCAATTCATACACAAGCTCAGACACCACGAAATATTGGACCTCTACAGACATCCAATACTCACCCACAATCTTCAGATGCCACTGGCCCAGTGGATATGAACAGTGAGCATCACACAGTTCATAATCAGGGGCACTAAACCTATTCTCATTATTGGGGACTCAAATGTCAACTACTTTCCTCAATACACCAACCCACACATTCAGGTCGACAGCTATCCGGGGGCCACATTTCGCCATCTAAACCAAATTATGGAAAAACCCAAACACTTTTATCCACATACTAAAAGGTGCTGGTCCTCTCAGTTGGCATCAACAACAGGGATCTAGACCCCCTGCGTACCTCGGTTAAGCAGATCCGGTCTCTGTTTAGGAGGGCGAAAATAGTCTTCCCCTACGCAGAAATTTGGTTTCCATTAATCAACTTTTCCCCTTTCCTACCTGCAACACAACAAAATAATCTAAACATTATTAATGAACATATTATACAACACTTACCTTATATTCCAGCCCTCACACCAGACCACTTCACCACCACAGAGGACAATGTCCACTGGACCACAGACACAGCAGTGGCTATCATCTCCCACTGGTGCAGGCACTTAAAGATTTAAAAGGTTTATTTCAACAATAATTACAATTACCTTTCAGACATCCAGATGATCACCTACCAGAAGCAGGAATGTCACAATTGTTGAAATCTACACACCTAACAATGATTGTTACCTTGATGAATAGTTTCCTACAGGTGCAGAAACAGCTTTGAGGGAAACAGCCACGCCCCCTTTAATCACTAACACACTTGTTCCTTCCATGGGTCTGCACCAGTGGGAGAATGGCTTCCTCTCCCTCACACAGTTAGACACTCTCTCTCTTCCCCCTCCTCTTGTTCGCCATCTTGTGGCCCTTTTTCTCATTACAACATCTTCCAAACCTGTACATTGTATCAAAGAAATCAATCTGGCACACACCCTTACAAGTACTTTTGGATATTATCTGCACAAATATATTACCCGTGGACCGGAGAGCATTCTGACTTGGATCAAGCAGAGGGGAGCTGGATCGGGACACTCAACCAAGCCAGGGGGATGGAGGAGTGAGGAAGTGGGTCATCACCTTGACAATTGCATCTTCTTTTCTGTAATATAATTATATTTATTTAAAAAAAAAAAAAGTTGTCTTCTTATCACTTCTCTCTTAAATGAAACGTTCACATTTGCTGCTTTAACGTCTCATTGTCATTTCTCATCTGTTTGTGGCAACAGCTCTCTCTCTCTACAAACCTACTACAAAACCCAGGCTGGGCTTCATGGGCTTACTGACCTGGATTTGGTTTGCTGGTGTGAGTACAACAGAATCTCACTAAAAAAACACACACTGAAAACTTGATATTTAAACTGGTGGATATTTTGTTTGGAATGAGTATAAAATAAAACCTGAGTGGAGTTTACAAGTTAGACTCAACTGGTATTTCTAAAGATAACAATAAAACAAATAACTCCAAGTCAAACTGTCATATTAAAAAAGGTTGTACCCCAAAAACAGGCCCGAGTGAAGAAAGGTGTCACTAAGTGATGAGGAATAAAAAATCCTCATGCAAGTATTTTGTAACCAAGGAAAACAAAATGGTTGAAAACTGAGTCCTTGAGTGACATCTAAACAGGCTCAGGGTTCAGCTTGTTGACTGTGGCGAAACATTTGTTGTGTGTTCTGCGAGGTTGTGTCCAACGTCAATTGTGATTGAAATTAAAAACTTTTTAAAAACGTTTCAGGTCGGTAGCGCCTACCAGAGGGGAGGAGTTGAAACAGGTTTTGTCCAGGGTGTGATGGATCTGCAGAGATGCTTCCAGCCCGTTTCCTGACTCTGGACACGTACAGGTCCTGGATGGAGGGCAGGCTGGTGCCTATGATTTCTCTGCAGTCCTGACAGTCCGTTTCTACCCCCCCCCATTTGATTCATTTTTGTTTTGCTTCTGCCTTTTGTGGACAAACAGCCTTCTCTTATGTAACCATTTCTTGCCTATAAGAAGCTGTGACTCACTCTGCCATTTTGAACTCCTTTGCAGATCAACCTTGTGCTCTGTAAACCTGTTCCTTCTGCAGAATAAAACACAAAAGACAATCTGGTGGACTGTATTGGACATCATGGTACACAAATATGGTCCAGAGACCGTGGTCAATCTGGACAAAAGAATTTGAGTTTCCACCAAATGGTTCATTAAGCGTATCAAAACTGTCACAGTAAAGAGAGAAACTAACTAAGGAAAGAGAAAGTGTTAAAAAGAGGAAAAGCGTGCAGGTGAAATGGTTAGAAAAATTAGAAAAGCATGAAAAATGTTTGAGAATGTGGGAAGAAGAGGCTAAGTTTAGAGAACGAAAGAAATTGCAAGGTGTGATGACAAATTTAAACTCTGAGAAGGGAAAGGCTGAAGAATCTCTCTACTGAGCGCCCTTATTCACGGCAGAGGCCTGGCCGCACATGATCGCGTACAGTGATCGCATACCCCTGAGGCAGAAAAAGCATTTGTGAAACTTAAACAGGCACTCCAATCTCCGCCTACTCTGCCTAGGCTTCCTGATCCTGATAAACATTTCACACCAACTGTTGACGAACATGATGGATGCATGACATCTGTTCTTTTGCAAAAACATAAAAAATTCTGCCCTGTAGGCTACTTTTCTGCAAAACTAGAACCTGCCGCGACTTAGTAGGGTTTTCAGATGTAACTCTTTTGGTCCCTGGAGGGCCTCTGTAGTCTGAGGGAAGAATTGGCTGAAAACTCTGGTGTTGACACTTCATGTGGGGATGGTTTGGCCCTGATGCTCTCTCTGCTCACAGGCATCACCATCAGTGTTGCTGTTCTGGCCCTTTGTGGTTGTTGTTTCATTGTTCCATGTGTTCGGGGACTGATTGTGCGTGCTATTGACAAATCCGTCTCCCACCAAATGTTACATTACACTGCTCTCCCTTCTTCCCTGACACCCTGACTTTCCTTCTCCTGACTGGATTGATGATTTTGACAAGCATAGTTCTATAGACTCTGTTCCTTGCCCTGTTCAAATGACAAAGTAAAAACTCCCTTTTCCATTTTTTTTAGATTTTAAAATGTAAATACATTTCATTACTTGTCATTTTTCAAACTACAGCTTAGCTATTTGTGTTAGGTGTCTGTGTCACAAAAACAGCATCTGCATTCTTTCCATCAGGATGGTTCTAGGTATAGTATTGGTGTTTTATTCAGTAGTTTGTTGTAAACTTTGAATTTTTGGGGATTTTCATTATCCCGAGTGATTTTGAATCAGCATTTTGAATATATCTTAGTGATTGTTTTTCTGAATTAGTATTTTGATTTTTTGAATCATTGTTTTGATTTTGATTGGTGATTATGTTTTCTGTTTGTTGACCTGTTTGTTTCCATTGGAATTTTCTAGTTCCTTTTCCTAGTTGATCTTACGATAAAAAAGGGGGAAATGTAATGGAAAATCCTATAATCCTCTAACCGTGTTTTCAATATATCTGTATTAACTTTTTATATGTTTGGCTTTTGAAAATGCCCTGTTTAGCTCATGTACAGAAACACACAATCACATGGTTCTGCAACTCTTCATCTCACAACTAGGCAGTTGTTTCATTATAATCGATAAGATATACAAGTGCTTACATATTCCATCCATTAAACTTAAAGCCACTATTGATTTGAATCCTGTGGATTTTTTAGACATGACCACATATAGAGGTCCTAATTTCCCACAAACACATAAATTGAACATGGGTTAGGGTTACTGCCACCAAACTATCACCAAAGTGCTATTCTCGACTTTGACCACTAGAGGGTATTCTCGTTCCTTCCTTAGGAAATCATTCAAGACTTTCAAACAGATCAAACCCATTTGTGTCTCTTCTCTTCTCCCAATAATCACCAATTATTCCACATCTGTAACTAGACTAATTTGGCAAATTAAGAGGAACTTTAAGAACAACTTCAACAACACCTACATCCTTCAAAATTATCGGATTATTTAGTTAAGGCTAAACTTAGTATATTAAGTAATCCTAAATCCTTAAAACATGGGAAATTTTTTTAAGCCTGTGATATGCAGTATGTGGGAGAGACAGGAAACACATTACAAACCAGATTTAATCAATACAGATTCAATATCTGTAAACAACATAACACACATTCCTGTCATCCAACATTTCATCCACCACGGCCGGTCAGCCCTCAAAGCCACAGTCCTGGAAGGGAATCCACGCTGTTCCACGCCACAACAAAGAAGTGCAGAGAGGAAATGGATCCACCTCCTGAGCATCTCCAACCACAGGGCCTGAATGAGAAATAGGGTCATTATTCTATCATTTCTCTATGTGATGATTGTATATTGTTTTTATTGCCTTTATTTGCACTCTATTAAGCTAACCTACCTCAATCTATTTATTTTTTATTTTATTTACCCATATCTAAACCAAATTCTTCATAGCCCTATCCCTGAGATTTTATTCCTAACTTTAACCACTCTCTAATTCTGGCCCTAAACCTAATTAATAACTGGATCTGGCCCTAACCCTAATTACTCTTTTAATCTGGCCCTAACCTTCATTTATGTATATCTTAATTATATTATCCTTAATTCTGACCCTGATCTTAACCTTAATCTATTTTTTTAGGGGGTTATGGTTAGGGGACGTGCAGTAGGTGTCACATGTACAGAGACAAGTTCAGCAGTTACAAGTTACAAACAAAGCATGAAAAATTCACAGAGAGAAAAGACAAGAAAGACAGAGACCAGGATGATTCAAGAATCAGTAACATTAAGAACAATCATCATCATCATCATCTCATTCAGGGTGTGACATACGCTGCCACCATCTGGGGTTGGTTCCAGCTGTGTGTGTGTGTCTGTGTGTGAGTGTGTGTGAGTGTGAGAGAGAGAGAGAGAGAGAGAGAGAGACTCTCTCTTTGTGTGTGTGTGTGTGTGTGAGAGAGAGAGAGAGAGAGAGAGACTCTCTGTGTGTGTGTGTGTGTGTGAGAGAGAGAGATTTGATTTTACAACTCCTTTATTTGCTCAATAGAACAAAAACAGAAACACGGAAAATACAAACTCAACTGAGAATTGGACCAAAAACCAGTTCATCATCCTTCACAGAACACAACACTTTCTTTATCCCCCATATTTTTTGAAACTCAACCACATTGTTTGTCAAATGAAAAAAGTGAAATCAGTTTTCAGTCTGGTTTTTAACATACGAACATAAATGAGCCGTGCATCCACATCTGCAGAGTTCTCAATCTTGTTTCTCCTGGAAATATAAATGGCCATTTTTGCTTGACCAATGAGAAAGTTAAACAACTGACACTCCAGTTTTCTTCTCCTGTCATATTTGTGACCTAAAATGAAACCAGTTTGGGAGAAATTCTCATTAAACAAAGAAAACAACTGAACCAGAAAAAGAAAGAGAGGACAACCTGCCACACTGTAGAAAACTGTGAAAGATGGTTTCTCTGCATGTGCAGAGAAGTATTTGGATTCAGGATGGAGATGAAAGCATTAGCAGCTACTGCTCCATGAAGAAGCCTCCACTGTAAATCTGCTGCTTTCTTGTGAGTGGAGGTTTGTACAGGACTCTCCACTCAGGCTTCTGAGCCTTGGTCAGGGACAGGTGAGCTCTCCAGGGAGTGTCCACTCTGTCCTTCAACTTGTTCTGCAGTAAAGCTTTTACAAGTAGATAGTGCATTGTCTTACCCGTCATGGTGCTCAGGTTATAGTCGGTGAACTTGTTTAATTCCAAAAGAGGACCAACATCACATTTAAAAACCGGAAAGATGTTCAGTGAGGGAAAAGAGTCAGTGGTGTTAGGCTGATTCAAACCATGACAGTGAGCAGTGATAAGTGACAGTTCAGAGTCAGTCAGTTGCTGCTTCCAGTCCTTCAGCAGGAGACCGGTCACCCTGACTGACCGAGTCCCCAGGCACTGGGCTAGTCCAGCAGCATTGTCCAGCTGAGGTCCACACACCTCAACAACACGGCCCAGGGTCAAGATCCCGGCATGGCGCAGTTTTTGAAGCAGGGACGGTCCTACTGCGCAGCGGAAACGTGTCCCATGAGTCACTGGTTCTTGCAGGAGCCAGAACAAAGAACCGCATCCTCCACGCCTTTCTGTGCGAAAGAGTCCCCACACTTTGAAGAGTCCTCTGTAAAAGGTGGGAAGGTTATCCAACTTAAAACCACTTAAATCCATTAGGAAAAGAGAGTCTGCCAGACCCAGTCCACTGCACCGCTCCAGTATGGCACGAGCTACTGGCCTCCAGACCAGGTCTGTGGGTCCAGTTAAAAACCGCTGGATGTGCTGGAGTCTGAAGGCAGCTCTTCTGCTCGCCAGATGAGCCAGTCTGTGGCCTCCCTCCTCTTTGGGGAGGAAGGGGACGCTTTGTGGGACCCAGTGTAGACGGTCGCAGAAGAAGTCCACCATGGCAGCCTGTGCTCTGGACAGCAGGTGTTCCGGGGGGTCCAGACACATGAGCCGGTGCCACAGCATGGAGGAAACAAGGTTATTTATTACAAGCACTCGACCTTTAAAAGACATTCTGGGTAAAATCCACTTCCATTTTTTAAGACGACCTTCGACTTTTTCAATAAAAAGTTCCCAGTTTTTGGAAGTGGCGGTTATGTCTCCAAGATAAACGCCAAGGTACTTGAACCGTCCCCTTTTCCACACTAGGCCCCCCGGTAAAACCAGCCTTCCCTCTAGTCTGCTCCCAACTGCCAAAGCCTCGCTCTTCCCCCAGTTTACTTTGGCAGAAGAGAGTTAGTTAAAATCAGCTACGGTTTTGCAGAGACCGTCAATGTCACACTGAGATGTTACAAGAACGATGATGTCATCAGCGTAGACAGACATTTTAAAACAATGTTCAGAACCAGGAAGATAAAAACCAGACAGTTGAGACCTCAGCTTCTGCAGGAAGGGCTCCAAGGCCAGAGAGTACAGCATGCCTGACAGGGAACAGCCCTGTCTGACACCTCTCTGGACTTTAAAAGGAGCACTCAGACCACCATTAACCTTCAGCACACTCTCTATGTCACTGTACAGGACCTTGATCTTGGCTACAAAACCTGAGCTGAACCCAAAAGCCTGCAGCGTCTGCCACAGGTGCTGGTGTTCAACTCTGTCAAAAGCCTTTTCTTGGTCTAGAGAAATCAGACCAAGCTCACACCCCGATGAACCAGAGAGGTCCAAAATGTCCTGAATTAGAGTGATGTTATCAGATATCAGCCTGCCGGGCACACAGTAGGTCTGGTCCACGTGAACGATCTGTTCCATCACCTTCTTGAGTCTCGTGGCCAGCACCTTGGAGAGAAGCTTGTAATCAGTGCAGAGCAGAGACATGGGGCGCCAGTTCCTGATGTTCTGCAGGTCTCCTTTCTTTGGGAGGAGGGTGAGGACGGCCCTCCTGCAGCTCAGAGGCAGCCGTCCTTTGCTCAGACTGTCTCTGAGGACGCCCAGTAAATCCTCACCGATGATTGTCCAGAAGGCCTTATAAAACTCCACAGGGAGACCGTCGATGCCGGGAGCCTTCCCGCTCTGTAGAGCTCGTAGAGCTTCATGTAGCTCCTGAGCTGAGATCTCCGCTTCCAGACTCCTCTTATCTCCCTCGGATACCGTCGGCAGCCCCTTAAGGAAGGACAGCGCCACCTCTGGTTCCCCCTGGGGCTCTGCTGTGTACAGTTCCCGATAGAAGGAGGACGCACACTGCCGGATCTCAGCATCGTCATGCAGCAGCTGTCCACTGTCCGACCTCAGCGAGTGCATCAGTCTCCTCTGTCCACTCTTTCGCTCCAGCCCAAAGAAGAAGTGG
>JAFBJR010000984.1:8979-23368 GCA_016785285.1 Brachirus orientalis | reverse complement strand
GGGTTTCTGTGATTTTAAACTAGGATTAGATAGACTGAGGATAAGACTTTCAAAAGATAGGTATTCCGTTTTGGGCTTGGGAATAATTAATAGACTAGTATTAAAAATGGCTGCGACTCCTCCTCCTCGGCCTGAGCTTCTGGGGACATGAGTGTTAGAATGTGTGGGTGGTGTTGACTCATTTAAACTAACATATTCTTCTTCATGTAACCAAGTCTCAGTTAAGCATATTAAATCAATATGTTTATCAATGATTAGATCATTAATTAAAACTGATTTTGAGGAGAAGTTGAAGTTGTAGTGAATGATTAGTATTTTGTAATTCTGGAATTATTATTATTATTATTATTATAAGTTGTAAAGAGGGGTTCTTACCTTTCCCTGCAGACACTCGATCAAATGGCCAACCGTCATTCTCGACGGGATGGCATGAGGATTGATGATGATGTCAGGTGTGATTCCCTCACAGGTGAAAGGCATGTCCTTCAACACAAACAGGTTATTTATAGATACATATTTCATTACAAAGACAAATAACACAATATAGACGTCATGTTTATAGACAGTTACTTAGTTTAGTTTGTTTTGCACTTCTTTGGTCTCCTTTTGTACTTTTTTCTCTTTCATATACAGTTTTGGGTCGAGGGATATGACATTCAGTCATGAAGAACCAGAATGTGTTGATGATCTGCCAAAGCAGAGAGATGTAGCAAAAAAGGCACCTGGACTTAGTTGAAATTCTTGAAGACATTTCGCCTCTCATCCAAAAGGCTTCTTCAGTTCTGTTTGACTGGTGGAGAACTGAAGAAGACCTTTGAATACCATGACCTGGATGACTGAGAATCTTCACAGATAAAGCAGAGAGAGATCATAGTATCGTCAAAAGGTCACCTTCTATCTATTGTCTATTCTATGCTCCTGCACAGACGCATCACTTTTGGCTGACATTTAAAACAAAATGGAGGAGCTGCTCCACCACAAACAACAGTTATTTGCAAAGTGCTGACGTTAACGACGCTGTTCGTACGGCAGACTTTCACTCTTCCGAGTCCTAAGGAGGGACATGTCTGTCTGTCTGTCTGTCTCTGTTTAGGGGATGGGCTAAGTTCACACAGAGACACAGATGGTGACAGTGAAGAAAGTTAAATGTTTAAAAGTCTGCTTAGGTTTCACCACAACTGACACTGATTATAGTCTTCGCCTCAAGTGTAACTTGATTTGCTGCTGACTTTATTGACCGTGGTCAGAAATCACCGGGAGACATTTCCTCCAGGGCAGAAGTTGTAGCAGCTTCAGACTGACTCTTATAAAGACAGCGCAGTACTCTGACAACACATGTAAAGGAGATGTTTACCTTTTAAAATATGTTTGACTTAAGCAAAGCAGTCTGAGACTCAGTCAACTTCAACTCTTACATACTTAATTAATATATTAAATAAAATTATTCATCAATTGTTCCTGGTATACATTTCCAGAATTATGCAGTCTATGTTTTAACATTAGGGAAATAGTTTGGTTGCACTATTCAGTAACTTGCGAAATAGTAAAAAACTGATAGTTAAAGATCTATGTAAAAAGTCACGATTCTGTTGTTCAAAAAAACTTGGTATTTTATACTCATATGATTGATTGATTGATTGATTGATTGATTGATTGATTGAGCTGGGAAATTGAAATATCACATCCATATACCACATAACATAACATAAATTAGTCCACAATTATTACAAGTTTAACATAATAATGGCACACGTCAGAATTATACATACAGCACATAAACATTTGATTGTGTATGTACCCTAAAATTTTGAACAGTCCGTCATCCAAATAGAGGCATAATGAATATGTGGCCGCGCCGCCGGGCCTGCGTGGAACAGTAGGGAGGGAGGGAGGAGTATGGGTGAGGGGCGGGAGGGAGCGTGCGGGTGAGTGTGCAGGTTGGTAGGTTGTATCAAAGTCTGTCTGTGTGTGCATGAAGGATCCAGAGGAGTCCTTGAGATGGGAGAAGTAAGAAACAACAAGTTGAAGGCCAGCCGGCTGGTGAGATTCTTCTGGAGGAAAACAAGGGCATTCGCCAGCTGATAAGATTCTGATATATCACCCAGCCATAAACTGTATATGTTTATATACACACACAGTGTATATATATCCACAGCATTAATATGCACACACTCAGTTCATTACTTAATATAAAACCTGCTGCAGTGACAAGCAACAGACATTTAAATGGTTAACTTTGTCCACAAGGACAAAAAAGACTTTCTAATCTCAACAGAAACAAGTTGAGCTTTGATTTCAAATCAAAATATTATAATATATTTACAGAGCATAACTCATCTGGTATAGAATTACATAATAGGACCACTGTCACCGTTTTTTTTTTACATCTTTTAATTTTAAAAGATGTGTGTGGAGAATCGTCAATGAGATGAACCATGTAGTGCTTTTAAAACTAACAGATGCAGCTACTGCTGTAATGTGATTATCAGTGTTTTCTTTGTTTCTATTCTTGGATCATATATATGTAAAATGTAGTTTTGAGTTCAGTTCAGCATCCACGATGACATACATTTTTCTCACCTGCTCAAACATTTCTAAACCATGTTGTTTGCCGTCACTGCTTTTTGAGGTTGATAAAAGGAATTTTAATTTTTTCAATGTTAACAGAAAAAAACAAGTCAATAAGGTAAACCAACTAGTTTACCTCCTGTCTGTACTGGATCCCACATGTTCCTTTCTGTCCATGTCGGCTGGCAAACTTGTCACCAATTTGAGGAATTCGAACAGAACGAACCTGCAAGAAAAGTAAGGTCAACAACAAAAAGACAAGATCAGAGAACACACGTAGATCAGGTACATTAGCTGCTTCTCAGGTGTGTCTCTGCTGTTTGTCACATGTGTGTCTCAGGTGTGTCTCTGCTGTTTGTCACATGTGTGTCTCAGGCGTGTCTCTGTCGGGTGTATCTCAGGCGTGTCTCAGGCGTGTCTCTGTCGGGTGTATCTCAGGCGTGTCTCAGGCGTGTCTCTGTCGGGTGTATCTCGGGTGTGTCTCAGGGTGTGTCTCAGGCGTGTCTCTGTCGGGTGTGTCTCGGGTGTGTCTCTGTCGGGTGTATCTCGGGTGTGTCTCTGTCGGGCGTGTCTCTGTCGGGTGTGTCTCGGGCGTGTCTCTGTCGGGTGTATCTCGGGTGTGTCTCAGGGTGTGTCTCAGGCGTGTCTCTGTCGGATGTATCTCAGGGTGTGTCTCAGGCGTGTCTCTGTCGGGTGTATCTCAGGCGTGTCTCAGGCGTGTCTCTGTCGGGTGTATCTCAGGCGTGTCTCAGGCGTGTCTCTGTCGGGTGTATCTCAGGCGTGTCTCAGGCGTGTCTCTGTCGGGTGTATCTCAGGCGTGTCTCAGGCGTGTCTCTGTCGGGTGTATCTCAGGCGTGTCTCAGGCGTGTCTCTGTCGGGTGTATCTCAGGCGTGTCTCAGGCGTGTCTCTGTCGGGTGTATCTCAGGCGTGTCTCAGGCGTGTCTCTGTCGGGTGTATCTCAGGCGTGTCTCAGGCGTGTCTCTGTCGGGTGTATCTCAGGCGTGTCTCAGGCGTGTCTCTGTCGGGTGTATCTCAGGCGTGTCTCAGGCGTGTCTCTGTCGGGTGTATCTCAGGCGTGTCTCAGGCGTGTCTCTGTCGGGTGTATCTCAGGCGTGTCTCAGGCGTGTCTCTGTCGGGTGTATCTCAGGCGTGTCTCAGGCGTGTCTCTGTCGGGTGTATCTCAGGCGTGTCTCAGGCGTGTCTCTGTCGGGTGTATCTCAGGCGTGTCTCAGGCGTGTCTCTGTCGGGTGTATCTCAGGCGTGTCTCAGGCGTGTCTCTGTCGGGTGTATCTCAGGCGTGTCTCAGGCGTGTCTCTGTCGGGTGTATCTCAGGCGTGTCTCAGGCGTGTCTCTGTCGGGTGTATCTCAGGCGTGTCTCAGGCGTGTCTCTGTCGGGTGTATCTCAGGCGTGTCTCAGGCGTGTCTCTGTCGGGTGTATCTCAGGCGTGTCTCAGGCGTGTCTCTGTCGGGTGTATCTCAGGCGTGTCTCAGGCGTGTCTCTGTCGGGTGTATCTCAGGCGTGTCTCAGGCGTGTCTCTGTCGGGTGTATCTCAGGCGTGTCTCAGGCGTGTCTCTGTCGGGTGTATCTCAGGCGTGTCTCAGGCGTGTCTCTGTCGGGTGTATCTCAGGCGTGTCTCAGGCGTGTCTCTGTCGGGTGTATCTCAGGCGTGTCTCAGGCGTGTCTCTGTCGGGTGTATCTCAGGCGTGTCTCAGGCGTGTCTCTGTCGGGTGTATCTCGGGTGTGTCTCAGGGTGTGTCTCAGGCGTGTCTCTGTCGGGTGTATCTCAGGCGTGTCTCAGGCGTGTCTCTGTCGGGTGTATCTCAGGCGTGTCTCAGGCGTGTCTCTGTCGGGTGTATCTCAGGCGTGTCTCAGGCGTGTCTCTGTCGGGTGTATCTCAGGCGTGTCTCAGGCGTGTCTCTGTCGGGTGTATCTCAGGCGTGTCTCAGGCGTGTCTCTGTCGGGTGTATCTCAGGCGTGTCTCAGGCGTGTCTCTGTCGGGTGTATCTCAGGCGTGTCTCAGGCGTGTCTCTGTCGGGTGTATCTCAGGCGTGTCTCAGGCGTGTCTCTGTCGGGGTGTCTCGGGTGTGTCTCGGGTGTGTCTCGGGTGTGTCTCGGGTGTGTCTCGGGTGTGTCTCGGGTGTGTCTCGGGTGTGTCTCGGGTGTGTCTCGGGTGTGTCTCGGGTGTGTCTCGGGTGTGTCTCGGGTGTGTCTCGGGTGTGTCTCGGGTGTGTCTCGGGTGTGTCTCAGATGTGTCTCAGGTGTGTCTCAGGTGTGTCTCAGGGTGTGTCTCAGGCGTGTCTCTGTCGGGTGTGTCTCAGGTGTGTCTCTGTCGGGTGTGTCTCGGGCGTGTCTCTGTCGGGTGTGTCTTGGGCGTGTCTCTGTCGGGTGTGTCTCTGTCGGGTGTGTCTCTGTCGGGTGTGTCTCAGGTGTGTCTCTGTCGGGTGTGTCTCTGTCGGGTGTGTCTCAGGTGTGTCTCTGTCGGGTGTGTCTCAGGTGTGTCTCTGTCGGGTGTATCTCAGGGGTGTCTCTGTCGGGTGTGTCTTGGGCGTGTCTCGGGTGTGTCTCGGGTGTGTCTCAGGTGTGTCTCGGGTGTGTCTTGGGCGTGTCTCGGGTGTGTCTCAGGTGTGTCTTGGGTGTGTCTCAGGTGAGCTCTGTCAGGTGCACTGTATCTGCTCACCCTGATCTTGCAGAACTTGTAGCCTTCGTAGTTCAGGGTCACCATCACTTGATCTACAATGCCGGTCTCGCTTGTTCTCAGGAAGGTGCTGCAGTCCCTCTTGGTGTAGCGCCGGTTGGTGCTGTCCAGATCGTCGTCGTTTTCTGGCAGCGTCACCGTCTTCCCAATGATCACGTCCTCACCAGATACACGAACTCCAGGTGCAATCAGCCCGTCATCATCCAGCTTGTCATAAATGGCATGCCTCATACCTGAAGATGATTTTAACAGGTTCTCATTATATGTAACATAAGTTCCTTCCGTCATCCACATCAAAGAGACAGGCGTATTCTCACCCTGACAAGTTTCACGTGTTGGCTTCTCAAAGATCTCCACCTGATCGAAGCCTTTTTTTGACTCCTGCTCTTTGTAGGACCGATAGAAGACTGACCTGTGAGGCACAGCAACAGCTTCAGTGCATCCTGTCTCATCAAAAACATCAGCTTGTGATGAAGGTCCGACTCATGGGTTAGGACTCACCTGAAGAAGCCTCGATCGACAGCTGACCTGTTCATGATCACGGAGTCCTCCTGGTTGTATCCTGTGTACGAGGCGATTGCAACAATCGAGTTGATGCCTGAAAAACAGGGTTGGGCAAAAGCATTTTTGTAAATGTTGTAAACTCCACCCTTAATGCCAGATATTGGACAGTGACATGACGGCGGGTCTCAGGTGACGCTGCTAAACAAGCGTGTGTTACCTGCAGGAAGCTCTCTGAAACGCAAGTACTCCATGGATCGTGTGGTGACCAGCGGTTTCTGAGGGTAGTACAACACGTGAGCGAGAGTGTCCATTCGAACATGGAAGTTGGTGATGTAAACACCCATGGCCTGTTTACCCATCGCAGACTGGTATGTGTTCCTGGGAGACTGAAGAAATGAGGTGTTATTACTGTGACAGTGAGAAACGATCATTGTGATCATCAACACACAAACAAACACCAACAAAATCACTTCTCCCTTCTTTAAGCCCCGCCCCCTCGCTGTACCTGGTTGTGGTCGGGGAAGGGAATGATGGATGCACACACTCCAAGGATCATGGACGGGTGAATCTCACAGTGAGTGTAGGTGGAACAGTAGGCCACGCCCTTCTCCTGGAGATCATCCGGAGTCATGGCAAGCATCACTGTCTCCTCCTCTAGAGTATCAATGTACTCGACCACGCCGCTCGCCACCAGATCCTGCCAGCTGAGTCCAGAGAAGCTCAATGAACAAACTCAACAGGTTCTACCACACCTACTGGTTAACACAGGTCATTACTGGTTAACACTGATAAACACAAGTTAACAATAGGGCTGCAATGACTAGTCAACAAATAGTAAATTGACAGCACATGTGTTCTAGTGAATGGGAACAGAATTGGAAGCAGCAACATCGAGGTGGCTGAAGCGAGGCTAATGTACAAAGTTTGGGAACATTGTGGGGAACATGTATAACACAACTAAGAAAACCGTCACATGAAAAATATGTACGTTAAGGCTGTCACTTTTTGTTTGAAGGTCAAATGTATAAAAATGTTTTTACTTTATTTTTACTAAAAGTCTAGTTTCTATTTAATATCAGAAGTGAAGCTGCTTGCATTGACAAATGGCTACAGGATATAACATTATATTTTAGATAAAGAATGGAAAGTCGGAGCGGAGCGTTTATTTTATCACATTCTACTAACCGACTGCTGTATGTTTATAATACTCCAACACTAGCAGCACTGTTAATCCTGTAACTATGATTAAAACTGTTTTATAAAGAAAACCGTGACGTTTGTGGAGATTTGAGGGAGCGAGGATGGTGGTGCGGGGTGGTGGCGTACACTCACAAGTGTGTGTGTGGGTGTGTGGGTGAGCTTCGTGTACCATGAAGCCACTTCAACAATGTATGAACATTTGAAGAAGAAACACGTTTTAGACGATTCAGATGAACCTCGGTGAAATAATTAGCCAATGTTTTTTTGTGCAGTTCATAATCTGACTAGTCGACCAGTCGTTTAAGTAGTCGAGTCGAGTTCATCCGTTCCTTCTGACCTCTCGCCCGCGTTATGTGACCTATCGTCCGTTCCTTCCGACCTCTCGCCCGTGCCCTCCACCTCTCGCCCGCGTTATGTGACCTATCGTCCGTTCCTTCCGACCTCTCGCCCGTGCCCTCCAACCTCTCGCCCGCGTTATGTGACCTATCGTCCGTTCCTTCTGATCTCTCGCCCGCGTTATGTGACCTATCGTCCGTTACTTCTGACCTCTCGCCCGTGCCCCCTGACCTCTCGCCCGCGTTATGTGACCTATCGTCCGTTCCTTCTGACCTCTCGCCCGCGTTATGTGACCTATCGTCCGTTCCTTCTGATCTCTCGCCCGCGTTATGTGACCTATCGTCCGTTACTTCTGACCTCTCGCCCGTGTTATGTGACCTATCGTCCGTTCCTTCTGACCTCTCGCCCGCGTTATGTGACCTATCGTCCATTCCTTCTGACCTCTCGCCCGTGTTATGTGACCTCTCGCCCGTGCCCTCTGACCTCTCACCCGCGTTATGTGACCTATCGTCCGTTCCTTCTGACCTCTCGCCCGTGTTATGTGACCTCTCGCCCGTGCCCTCTGACCTCTCACCTGTAGTTGTTGTACTCGCGCTCCTTCAGCTGGTCAATGTGGCGTCTCTTCAACAGTAGTTTCTGTTTCTCGACGATCAGCAGGGGGCGGCAGATTCGGCCGGCGTCCGTGTAAATTCTGATCTCACGCTCTCTTATGTCTCTGATCATCGACACCTGAAGGATGAAGCGTTAGGTTAGTAAACAGTGGTGTCGTCATGGTAACACGCACACACTTACAGCCACTTTATTATGTAGTGTTCTGCTTTAAATTTTACTTAAAAATATGACTAATTTCACTGTAGCATGAAGCAGAATGCTGGCTACCACATGTCCATGGAAACTCCAGCTTTCAGTTTAGATTGGATTAGATTGGACTTTATTGTTCCCGCACTGGGGAAATTCACTTGTTACAGCAGCAGAGTTGGGAGCAGAATGTAAAATAAGCTATACAAAATATCCAAACGCAAAAAATAAAAAGAGCAATAACAATACTATAAACAAAGGAAAAGGTGTGTGACAAAAGTGTTTCTAAAGATCAAAAAGCACTAAAAGAGACTTCCGGTCTGAACACTGTCAAGATGCCCACATAAAGAGAAAACTACCCCATTTAATTAATTTAATTTAAAGAGCTCACCGCTCAATAGGACCACAACCTCCGGTGGATGCATCACCATGCTCTATCATAGTTATGTTTTTAAGCTTCAAAATGAAAAAGAGATTCCCACGCAGGGCATGACAAAAGACAGGGTTTACCTGGCAATAAAACCACATAACTGTCAATCATGACTATCCCCCTCTATCCACGAAGATAACTGACAGATCTGTAAGGTGCTGAAGGAAAATAAAGTTCAATTCCAGACCCTCTTCCCCGCCAGGCGACACGTGATGCCTGACGACAAAATCTAAATCTACGATGCTATAGAGGAGGCAGCAGAGTAAAAGTAAACTCTATAGTTAATGGTGTAGAGCCACTACCACACAGACTGGTTTGTCCAGGGCCAATTTTTTCACACTTTTAATATTCAATTGAACCACAAAGCACTCACATTCACAGCCAGCTTTTTTCCTTTTATACAAACACACACAGACGGGTAAGTACAAGTATACACAGGTCACATGAACATTAAACCAGAACAACTTATGTGGATTCAACCGTTACCTTATTTATCACTGTGGACGGGTAAAGGAAACGGTTAACTGTTCATTTACTAACAATCATTTGTATGGTTCAACGGTATTGCATATCCCTTGCAGGTATACAGAGACCTCTTGTGGACATTTGTGGTAGTGAACATGGAGCTGTTGTACTAGCAGAACTTATTATTATGGATAGTACCCTCAGTATTATTTAGCACAAGTTTTCCTGAACATTAAGCTATATTTAGCAATACATTGTATATTTTATTTGTGTATGTTCCTTATTAAACTATTAATCATAACAGCTGACTGTGTAGGAGATGACAGGGTGTTTTTATCGGACTTGATCTCTGTAGAATATTTGAAGTTTACTAACTGGAATTTCTGGAGTCCTGCAGTCTTTCTGACTGAAGCCACACTTGTGCACACCAGCTTAAATAAAATCAATCAAATGTTTTAAAGTATACATTGGTACCTACCAGGGCTTAACTGGGAAATCCTATTATGTAGGACCAATCATATTATCTGTGTCACCTTTAGAGAACTAAAGAAGTTTGTTTTGTCAATACGATGTCCTAGAGGTCAGTGAATACGTCGTGATAGTCAGCGATGCTAGAAACCTGTCAATCATCTATGAGTTCTGTGGTTGGAAGGAAATTAAGGGTGAGTATTTCCTGATACTTGTTGAGCTGCAGTTGGTGCCAACATAGATTCTTGTTGGTACTGTTTATAGAGAACTCTGCATGTGTGTTTTGGTGAAAGCATCAGAGAGAAAACTCCATGGATAAAGTACAAAATAAATCTCTAGTGGAGCTAACAAGGACTAAACTGGTGAACCTGAATATAATGACAGTTCCATCTGAACAAGCTCAGAGACAGTGAACTTGCTCCAAGTGACACAAAGTGGAAATTGTGCAGTAAGTCAATGTGTGCAGTGGTGAGCACTGTACTTGTGGAAAATATTGTAGTCACCTTTGTGTCATAATCAAAAATACTGTGTACCAATAAAACGCAACACAGCCTATTAAGACAGAGAGATACAAATTTCACCACAGAGTTTCACCGTGTAGGTTGCACCTCTATTATGGATTATAATCCTTTTTGTTCTTAAGTAACAGAAATATGCCTGCCCATGTTGTCTGAAATAACTTGGGCTTTAAAAATGTCTTTAATACATCTCATTTGAGAAAAATATGAACCCCAAGTACCAATAGATAGAGACAGATATATAAAGATGAGAGCAGCTGCTCACCTCGGACACGATGATGTCCATCTGTCGTCGTAGTTTCCTCAGCGTGTTCATCAGCTGCTCTGGATCTTTGTGGATTCCAACCCAGCAGCCATTCACAAAGATCTTTGTTGCACTAAAACAAATAAAAAAATGAATATTTACCTTTAATTATTGACTGGTGGGAGGTGAACTTAAAGAGCTGACAGAAAGTGATGCTGCCACTTGTGGCAACCACTTGTGGGTCAATGTTATAACTACATCCGTATCCTCAGTTGAGACACAGAGGTTTATTATACTGTGTTTTTATCTAATCAGACAGCTAGTGAATTAGTGGAGTGACAGACTCTGCGATGGCAGCAGGTGAGATCTCCTCCAGGTTCTCCATACTCCATTCCTCCAGGAACTCCAGGATGGGTGATGGCTGAGATCCCACAGAGATGTAGGCCATGAGTGCCAAGTTCTTGACTAGACCCACAGCGTGACCCTGAAACAGTTGTCCGTGTGAACAGTGAGAAGTAAACAATGATGATTCTCATCTAATTCATCAGTTTGTGATGTCACAGTGTTGGTATGAGGTCATCACTTTGGAGGATCTGATGTTACCTCGGGCGTCTCAGCTGGACACACCATCCCCCACAACGTGTTGTGCAGCTGTCGTGGTTTTGCCAGTTTTCCGTCTCTGCCAATCGGAGAGTTGACTCGACGCAGATGAGACAATGTGGATGCAAACGTCAGACGGTTCAATACCTGAACACACACACAAACACACCAAGGGAAAAATCTGGGTCTTTGAGGAAGAGGGTGTGTGTTTGTGTACAACTATAGGCAGGTGTTCTAACCTGTGACACCCCAGCTCGGGCCTGATGGGCCTTCTTGACGTCGCCCCAGTTTCCGGTGGCGAGTGAGTATTTGAGGCCGTCAGAGATGATTCTGGTCTTGATGGCGAGCTCCAGGTTAAAGTCTTTCCCTCTGTCGATGAACTTCTGAGCATAGATTCTGATTTCCTTGAGCAGGTTCTTAAACATGCTGCCATAAATAAAAAACAGTCAACAAATAATCAATAACTTGTAAATAATAAAAATGTTTCACACACATTTTATTTTAACTATCCAACGTGATTAAACGTTACACATGAAGAATGATTTCATCATTCTGTGTGTGTTCCGTATGTGTACATTTTAATAAGGTCAAAAGTCATGAAGGAAAGAAATCCCACCCTCTGAACAGGAAAGCCAAAAGTGGCCCAGCGAGGTCCAGCCTCTTGTTGCCATAATGATCTCTGTCGTCCAGCTCCCGTCTGCCAAGAGCAGCGAGCAGCAGCCTGTGGACCATGTACCTGTAACGCAGTGACATGCAGTTAGACACCATGAGCTCAATTCACCTGTGCCGACGAGTCACATGACAGGACTCACCCTAAGAAATACGCCTTTTTGGTCTCGCAGAAGTCACTGACTCCGACATGCGGCAGCATTTCTTTCTGCAGAACTTCTTTTGCATATTTGATTCTTCTTTCCTTTGTCACACCAGGTTTCGCTCCTCTGGAGCCAATAAAGTTCAATGCAACATTCTGCTCCTGGATCACAAATGCCTCATCCAGAGATGGCTTAACCTGGAAACATAGTGACATCATAGGTGACACCACATTATACAGCCTGATCAATAAGTAATCACTAAGTAACAAGTTGACTGACCATCTCCATCATCTCGGGGTCATCAAAGTCATAGATGATGTGTTCCAGGATGTCTCTGTCCGACACAAAGCCAAGAGCTCGAAACACAATGATGATAGGAACTTCCTGTCTGATGTACGGGAGGGTGGACACGATCCTCTGACCGATCGCACTCTTCTTGACTCCCTGGAAGAGACACGTTCATCATTAAGAAGATGGACAAAGGCATCATGTGTACGCAGGTGATGTCAACACTCACCTGTCCTCCTCTGGCCATCATGCTGACCCAAATGGTGCTGGTGGGACGGGACGAGTTCTCCAGACAGGACCGACACTCGGCTGTGTATGCATACTTGGAGTCCTTCTTAGCGAAGACATAAACTGTGTTGGTTGCCATCTTTTCCTGTGCGATCAGAACCTGAACACACCACAAAAAGACTGTGAGGGTCCACCTTTGTGTTTGTGTGATGCATCTCATATAAGACAGTTTCCATTTGAGCAAGCCTTTTCACACTTGTCCAATGTCACAGCTCTACTTCCTCTGTCTGTCTGATAAACGTTGAGCTTAGCCTAGAATTAAGACAAAAGCTACCAGATTAGCTTTGCCTCAGGTCTCTAATTGATGTCGCCAGGTCACAGCTTACCTTCTCAGAGCCGTTGATAATGAAATAACCTCCAGGGTCGAGTGGACACTCGTTAAGTTCGCACAAGTCTCGGTCTGTTAGGCCGCTCAGCAAGCAATAGGTGGAGCGAAGCATGATGGGAATCTTTCCAATGAAGGTTTTCTGGTGTTGTGTTTGCAGCTGGTCCTCGCCCTCCTTTATTATTGTTTTAGTGATGTCAACATAGAGAGGTGCGGAGTACCTGCACGGTAGGACATCACATCACAGGACAGCACCGACACCAGGTGAGACAAGGTGAAAGAAATGAGAGTGAAAGAGAAACATGCAGGTCAAACATACGTCAGGTTTCGCAGTCGGGCCTCATTGGGCATCATGGGAGAAGGTGCTCCATCTTTCTCCCAGTGTGTTGGCTTTGACAGGTAGATCTGCTCAAACTTCAGAAGGTAACGGGGCTGAAACACCAAACACAGGTCAATGATGTCACTGTGATGTCACAGCAGCATTTATAAACCAGCTGTTGCTGCTCACCGGCTCTTCCACCTCCCCCGATGTGTGCTGAGCTTCAGCTTGAAGATCGATGGGTGGAGCATCTTCCACTATCCTCTGAACCGACATCTGGATGAACTCATCAAAAGAGTCAAGCTGCTGCCGCACCAGACCTTTCTCATCAAAATAAGAGCTGGAAAAAACAGAGGATTGTCACATAAGAACCAGAAGAAAAAGTTGGTATCTCCAACTAAGGCCGGACAGTTAATCGATCGAGATTAGTGATTTTGATAAAGTCCAGATCGATTATGCTGACTTGGGCATATATACTTCACACGCGGCAGAAATGTGCGTGTCACCAGCCAATCGGAGTCCATGTTTTCCTGCAGCACTCCAGTTTGAGAGTTTTAGTGGAAGAGTAAGAAAGAAAAGAGCAGATTGACTGAATGTGAAGCTGAGGGCAGTAAAAGTGATGTTAAACATGACCTGCTTGTATGGAGAGACAAGTATAACAGCATCTTATAAACACCTGTGTACAAACACTGTGTCCTGTGTCCTCAGAGGACAAAAAGAGAGACACACTTGATCCCAGTCAAGTTGACAGATTCAGGTTTCTATCAATTTCTATCAATTGACAAACAGCTACTGAATGTAACAATATTACTTTTTTAGATAAAGAACAGAAAGTCGTGCTCATCCCACTGTGTCAATGACTGTTGTATGTCCTTAATACTATAACAGTAGCAGCACTGTTAATAATGTAACTATTATTAAAACTATTAATAAAGAACACAGTGGTGTGAGCGTGTGTGAGAGAGTGTGTGAGTGTGTGTGTGAGAGTGTGTGAGTGTGTGTGTGAGAGTGTGTGTGTGAGAGCGAATGTGAGAGAGTGTGTGTGTGAGAGCGAATGTGTGAGAGAGTGTGTGAGCGTGTGTGTGAGAGTGTGTGTGAGAGCGAATGTGTGAGAGAGTGTGAGAGCAAATGTGAGAGAGTGTGTGTGAGAGCGAATGTGAGAGTGTGTGTGTGTGAGCGAATGTGTGAGTGTGTGACCGTGTGTGTGAGTGTGTGTGTGAGAGCGAATGTGTGAGAGAGTGTGTGAGCGTGTGTGTGAGAGTGTGTGTGAGAGCGAATGTGAGAGAGTGTGTGTGAGCGAATGTGTGAGAGTGTGTGTGTGTGAGCGTGTGTGTGAGAGCGAATGTGAGAGTGTGTGTGTGAGAGCGAATGTGAGAGAGTGTGTGTGAGCGAATGTGTGAGAGTGTGTGTGTGTGAGCGTGTGTGTGAGAGCGAATGTGTGAGAGAGTGTGTGAGCGTGTGTGTGTGAGCGAATGTGTGAGAGTGTGTGTGAGCGAATGTGTGAGAGTGTGTGAGCGTGTGTGTGAGAG